>CAIGRS010306477.1:0-21419 GCA_903798395.1 Fraxinus floribunda
GACCATGGCATCACAGCCTCACACTTATTAAATTGAGAAATATGTAATTTTAATAAATAAATAAATAAATAAATAAATAAATAAATATATATATATATATATATATATATATGATGAGCCATGAGCCTGCTCGACTCATCTCATCTCATCGAAGAACGAGCTTGACGGGTGAGCCGGACCAAGCGATATTTTTGTTGAGGGAGTTAGTTCGCACTTGACTCATTCTATTTAATATCCCTAAATGATAGTATTGGAAAAATATGGTATAATATGTGTATAGCATCGTTTAAAATTAGTATCTTTAATTTTACCTTTTAACCAGTTTATTTAACATTGAAATTTACGAAATCTTGGGTTTGTAAGTCTAACTTCGGTGTTGGTTTCCTTTCATGCTTACTTTTTGTGCTTTTATTTACACCATAGCAATAAATTACAATGCATACGAAATATGTAAGGTTTCAATAATTTACAATTTTTTTTCCCTACTTGTTATAATACCTTGTGTATGCGATGTTTGGTCCGTTTGGACGATAACCTCCAAAATTAGATGTTTTATCTCATACGAATTGTAAGTGTCAACCGTACGCTGTTGGCCCTTTCCTACAATTTTATACTCGTATTATCAATTTAAGGTTAGAGTCCATTCAATTTTGTGTAAATTATGGGTATGTTTGGGTCGGAATAAAATCTGATTTTAATCTAAATCAAAATCAAACAATTAATATCAATCAGATTTTTCATAGGTTTCACATCTTTTCAACCAATGATGGAGCCAGCCGTTATGAACTGAGGGGTCAAAAATGAAAATTTTGGGCGTCAAAAAGTGAAAATTTTGGTTATAAAAATAATAAAATTGTGGGGTCATCTGACCCCACAAGACCCCATGTGAATCCGTCCATATTTTCAACCACACATTTCAAAAATTTCTATCACAATCCACTAAAAATCTGATTTTATTCCACACCAAACATCCTCTATAAACAAAACAAACTTCAATATTTCCCACCAAAAAAAAAAAAAAATGTATTCCAAAATCAAGACAAAATCCACAAACAGCGTGTATAGGAACATTATTTATTCTGCATGGCACAATCCTAACAAGTGTAAGCAATATAGCTTGCATGGGATGACATAACATTCAAGTTCAGTGAATGAATTGATGGTCATTAATGTTATATTTGTGGCACAGTTAGATATATTACTAATATATTTCAAATAATAATCATATAATGATATTTCTATTCTTCAATTGATCCATACAACTTTATTCAATATACATAGTAATATAATCATGCTACAAGTACTATATAATGTACTACACGGGTGACTACATGATCAAGTGGCGGCCCCCTATTATCGTGGCAATAGGGGGCCGCCACTTGGCTAGTCAACCGTGACATGATGTACTACATGGTTGACCATATGGTTAAGTGGCGGCCCCCCTATTGCCGTGGTAATAGGGGACCGTCACTTGGCCACGTAATCAACCATGAAGTAAAATTTGTAATACATATAATTTAATCCTTAGAAACAAGTCAATTGTCGCGCCTAAACGTATTTCGTGTTGAATCGGCTAACTCTAGGTTCATGTGACATTTCATCCATAATCACGGCCCATCAATTGATACTTGCATCGGGATGGATTCAATATCGAACTACAAGTCGGACTAATATGTTTCACCATGGTTGTGAATACATCACCTAGGTTCCGATCCATGAGCACTACAATTACTCGATGAAGACTCACTTTCGCTACAAGTACTCTAGTGGATTCCCTTAACCAAGCAACTTTTTATGAGTCACCAACTTGTTCTTCAATAAGTACACGGTCTGATCGGCTCCTCTCTTTGCTTCAGAGTTTACGGCTTCGTATTCTATTCCACTCAGCGATAGGGATTCTTTTTCACATTTTAAGAAATGGGGCATTGTGCTTAACCCTAACTCAAACTTTGCTATCCTTTTTTTTTTTTGTAGTGGGTTGCGTAATTAAATGAGAAGAAGACAAGGCATAGAAATGCTACTATCGAGACGGTTTCAGCAGAAGTTTAATGCCAACATTTACTATACTCCATCAACTCTCTCAACTGTCATCCACTCAATTAAGCCCAGAAAATACCCTTAAATACCCCATCCTTCTCAACGTTCATTCTCACTCTGTTCTGTGTGCGTGTGATATATAATATAGAGAGAAGATATATATACACATATAGAGAAAGATGGCAAAATTGTACGTAATATTAGTGCTTGCAGTATTTGTATTTGTGCATACAACTGCACGAAACATTCGCATCGAAACACAAGGCTCAAACCCTAATGATAACACAGTAATCCATGTTGAAAACAGACAAAATGCTGCAGCCGGTGTTGATGATCAGAAAAACTTCATCACTTACGGCGGCGTGGGCGGATGCGCCGGTATTGGTGGCGTTGCTGGGGTATTGCCAGTGGTACCAGTTCTTGGTGGTGTTGGAGGAGCCGGTGGCCTTGGAGGTGCTGGTGGTGTTGGCGGCGGGATTGGAAAAGTTGGTGCTGTGGGTGTCAAAGGCGCCGGAATTGGTGGTGGAGTGGGTGCCGGCGGTATTTTGCCTTGAGAAGTTTGTTCGTGTTAAAATTGTCTGCATGCATGGTGTCATTATTCAGTATAATTAGGTCGTTGTTGTTTGAAGTTTTATTTCCAAGGTCTTAGTGTATTTCTTGTGTTTTCAATTCTGTAATTTCATGAGTACTGAGTTTATTTAATCTTGTCTATTTTGTCTCCCTCTTGTTATATGGCTACATCACTTTTATAGCTAGATTTACTACAAGCTCGATATTGTCATGGAGGAAGATGAAGTGGTTCAGGAATCACAAGCCACTGGCTACATGCAGGACCAACCATTTTTCTTTATGAAATCCTTAATTTCTTACTTTATTCCCCTTTTCTCCTTCCTTCCTTCAAACAAGTTCGAAAAACAGAGAATGTCCATTCCGCACCATCTAAGAGAATCGTGACCAGAAAAAAGTGAAGTAAACGTTGGCAACAACTTATTTTGTAACAATAGAATGAGAAAAGTTATACGACACTATAAGCATTAAGAGTAAATTTGGTACATTCAATAATATAACGAAAACGAATTTAACTTATTTTCTTTTTTAGCATCGCATATCAGTAGTGTACAACCCTAAATTATCCGAGATCAGTGTTGTATTCGAGGAGAAGATAACATAGATGTATATCAAAGATTGCCACAATATATGGCTTTTGGGATTTAGAGTACGAGAAAGAACATAACATAAATATTGATGACTTCGTGAATTTGTATTTTACTCGCTTGCATGCATATATAAATAGATTCATTTCACAATGAATGGAAAGATAAGTCCCTATCTGGTGAAGATTAAAATCAGATTTTTATTAGATTTTGATTAAAGTTGATCAAATGTGTGGTTGAAAAGTTGTGGTTCCATAAAAATTTGGTTAAAATTAATTGTTGACTTTGACTTGAATTAAAATCTTAATTTTAATTTCTACCAAGTAGTGGCTAAGTGTATAATCATGACACGTTGGTTCTATTGTGCTTAGCATTCTTTCTTGTGATGACCATTTATCTTGCTCAATGCTCATGCCCTCCCCAACCCTTTATCCCTCCTTCTATTAGGTGTGCTCCTCCACTTGCTCCTTACATGGGTGGCGATATGGAAGAGGAGGAGGTGATGACCATATAGGAATTGGTAGTAGGGAGGCTCATGATCTGGATGGAGAAGGACGGGTGGCTGAGGAGGGAGAGGTGGTCGAGGTAGTGGAAGTGGAGGTTGCTCAAGTTCGTGAGGTGGTAACAGTGGTTGCATCAATGCTGGTTGTCTGATATCCATGCGACGGTGCCATGGAAAGCTAGGAAGACTCCATACTGCATGACTCTCTACTCGTGCTCTTGTTTGGTTCCCATTTTTTAAAACTCATTTTCAATCACACATTTCATGTAAACCACAACTTTTATCAATTTTTTAACCACGTATTTCATCAACGTTTATCAAATTCTCCTTAAAAAACTAATTTTTAAATCTACTATGTTTAGTGAATAAAAAGTGTATTGCTTTAGTAGTTGTATAATTGGTAACAATTAGCCTTTGTTATAATGTTTTGTGTTTTCATCACTTTCACAAGGTGTGGATATTTTTACTAATTTTTTAGTACTCTACTCGATAGTCATCATAACATGTTTAAAATATTGTGTCAAATAAGATTATGCAAGATAATTGATAAATTTTTATTAATTATATATCATCTTTTCATAAATCCTACGTACCAACTCGACTCACAAGTTTTATGTAAATGGTAAATCAAGCGCTAGTAATCATAATTAAGATATTAACATTAATTCCTTTATACTTGAAATTTTTTAGTCATTTTTAATGTAATGATATAATGTAGGCTATTAATTAATTGAAGTTATGCTTTAAATCTATATCCACCTATTTCTTCATTAACAATTTGTAAAAAAATATTTGAAGAAATTGTGCACAATATGGCATTAAAATCATTTTGCCTATATCTCATCTCCATTCTTTAAATGTGAAAGATAATACATAATTAAATATTAATTAATCAAATTGTAAAATAGCCATTATAACCCTTGACATTGAATAGGACATAACACGACTCAATTATATCACTCCTTACGTCCATGGATCACATCTATTATAATGAACATAATTAACACGATAATTTCAAAATATAAGTAAGAAAATCTCAAGTAATTCTCTTTGGGACATGGTTACCCACTTGACATTCCCCTCATGCTCATCATAATACTTGCAAAGTCAAGATAACTTCTTTTCATACTGACTATATAAAACTCGATATTGAGCTCTCTCTCACGCAATAGTGTACTCGAAGAATCCGCTTAAGGGAAAAGCATCAAGATGGGTATGATTCAAAGTAATACTAGAGTCGTGTTTTTTTTTTCCCTCTTGTTGAGTGTATACGATTCAAAGTATTACTAGATGTTGGAAATTAATATCCAATTGCTTTAAGGATTTTCGGTAAATAGTTTGAAGGATTAAAAAATTTCTTTGTGAGAACACCAAAGCAAAAAAAAGGAGTTTCTTCAATATGAACAAGTGAAAAACTTGAAGATGAATATGTATAGGAGATAATTTTTCAAAGATTATATGGATTGATTCTATATTAAAATCATGTTTGATATGAAAAACTATCACATATTTGTAGTTTTTCATCAATGCATCTCGAAATGGTTCAGACTTATTATGAAAAGACGCAACAATTCAACCAAAAGCCACCAATTTTAAATCTGGAAACTAGCCTAACAACTGTTCCCAAAACCATACGATCACATGGCAATAAGCCTTTTGGCCTCGAGTGGCTTTGGTATGCCCCATGTGGCCGCATAGTTAAAAACTATTTCCCAATTTTTAAGTTCAAATCCAATCCACATATCATGCATTTATATAGCCCATTTAAGGCCTACTTTCCAAGTAATGATTTTGAACAACAAGAATACAATAATCCCCCACTTGTTCAAAATCAAAATCAATTAAATATCAACACTTATGCATGAGAATTAGATATATTTTCAATTTGAATATAATCATAGTGTAACTATCGAAATTACAGATATCATGAAAGCTTTGAAGAAATTGTGTTCAATATGGCATTAAAATCATTTTGCCTATATATCATTTCCATTCTTTAAATGTGAAGATAATATATAATTCAATATTAATTAATCAAATTGTAAAATAGCCATTATAACCCTTGACATTGAATAGGTTAACCAAGAACGTTTCACATAAAAGATTGACATATAAACACGACTCAATTATATCACTTCTTATTATAATGAACATAATTAACACGATAATTTCGAACTATAAGAAAATCTCAAGTAATTCTCTTTAGCACATGGTTACCCACTTGACATTCCCCTCATGCTCATCATAATACTCTTTGCAAACTCAAGAAAACTTCTTTCCATACTGAATATATAAAACTTGATATCAAGCTCTCTCTCATGCTAGTGTACTAGAAGAACCCGCTTAAGGGAAAAGCACCAAGATGGGTACGATTCAAAGTATTATTAGAGTCGTGTTTTAAAGAGAACAACTCACATATGCTAACAAAGTATTACTAGATGTTGGAAATATTGTAACAATGGAGAGAAAAATAGTGAGGAAAGAAATGCCAAACTTGGAATGGAATATCAAGACTGAACACGTGATCAAACGTTAGCCTCAAACGATATTTGCTTCATCTCCAATTGCTTTAAGGATTTTCGGTAAATAGTTTGAAGGATTAAAAAAGCCTTTTGTGAAAAACACCAAAAAAAAAGGAGTTTCTTCAATATGAACAAGTGAAAAACTTGAAGATGAATATGTACAGGAATATGATAAGTTTTCAAAGATTATATGAATTGATTATACATTAAAATCATGTTTGATATGAAAAACTATCACATATTTATAGTTTTTCATCAATAGATCAAGAAATGGTTCCAACTTATTATGAAAAGATGCAACAATTCAGCCAAAAGCCACCTGTTTTAAATCTAGAAACCACCCTAACGGCTGTTTCCAAAACCATGCTGTCGCATGGCAATATGCCTTTTGGTCTCGAATGGCCGAATGGCCTATGCAGCCGCATAGTTTAAAAACCATTTCCCAATTTTTTAGTTCAAATGCAATGCACATACCATCCATCCATATAGCCTATTTAAGGCATACTTCCCAAATAATGATTTTGAACAACAAGAATACAACAATCACCCACTTGTTCAAAATCAATGTCAATCACATATTCAAATATTAACACTTATGCACAAGGATTATATATCTTTCCATTTGAATCTAACTATAATGTAAATCTCACAAAGTATTATCAAGATTACAGGTAGTATGAAAGTTTTGAACCAATTATTTCTTGTGACAATATCGGTGAAATTACGCACACGAGTGCTATGTTTTCATAGTTCCTCAAACTCACTTAATGATAATATGGCCTTGCACTTATTGAGGCAGCACCACCTCAAAGGTCACATAGTTAAAGTTCTTACTATATTTTTGTTACTTTTAGAGATACGTGTACCATGTACTGAACTTCATGAAGAATTTTATAACTCATCCCTCCAATCGTAACAACCAGAACTATTCATCGAGGATAGGGTTTTAAATAAGTTACGTAATGAAATCTATCCATTTATCGAATGACTTGTTAGTACCTACTTATTGGTATATTTCAATAAGGTTGCTATCATTGATGGATTTTTAATCAAGGAGTTTCAACCTCATCCTTCTCCATTTGATCTTACTAACTCTGTAAGATGTTTAGTCAACTGAACAACTAAATTCTCGCTAGACTTAACATATGTAAGAAAAATTATTTCATGCTTGATTGATTTTCTCACGTACTCATGTCTTAAATTCATATGTCTAGAATTCCCATTAAATACTTCATTATATGCTAGTGTTAAAGTAGTTTGACTATCACACAAAATAAGAATTGAGAAAAAATCCTTTGCACCCAAAGAAATTCATAAAGAAGATCCTTTTAGCCACTCAACTTCTTTTCCTGTTTCAGCCATTGCTACAAACTTTGACTCCATTGTTGAGTGTGTAATTTATGTTTGTTTCTTATATTTTCAAGAAAATGTACCTCCTGCAAGAGTAAACACTCAACCTAAAGTAGACTTACTTATTTATTCCACACTTAGCCCCTATTTGAGTCCAATTAAAAATCTCATTCTCATTCTTCTACTTATTTTCAACCCCACATTCTTCAATAAAATAATATTTTCCATCACATCAATAACTTTTCATTCTCTTTCAACCATACATTTTTCATCAATCTATTATTTCATAATACATTCTTTCAAAATAATGTGGCTCAAACATACCCTTAATATCCAACTAGTGTCAGCATATCTTTCTAGGATAGTCGTGAACTTTGTATATTGTACTCCAAGGTTTTTAGTTTTCTTCAAATAACCAAGAACCCTTCCTTTGGCCTTTCAATATTCCAAACTTGGATTACTAGTAAACCTACTTAGTTTATTCACAGCAAATGCAAAATTTGGTATGTTCAAATATTTGAACTTCTTTATTACATTTTCAATATAATATGATAGGCTTAATGGATAACCCCCACTATCCTTTTTAATTTAATGCCAAGGATATTATTCACTTGTCCAAGATTCTTCATTTTGAACATAGAAGATAGAAATCTCTTCGTTTCTTTAATGTTTTCTATCTTATTGTCGATGATCAACATATCATCCACATAAAGACATACAAATGTAATTATACTTTCACACACTTTAGTATACAAATTTTTATCTACTAAATTATGATTAAAACCACCTGACATAGTTTTAAAGTCAACTTTTTCATGCCACTTTTAGGTGTTTGTTTTAAGAGTGCTGCTGCTTGTACAGAAAGGATTCAACATAAATGCACCAGAATAGACACAACATGGGGTGGGTGATTTTTTTTTCATTATTTTACTCACATGGGTCCCACCCTCAAGTGAGTTTTCAGGCAAAATTCGGGTTTAATTCATTCTGTACAAATGAATTAAACCTTATTTTAATCTATATAAGGACTTGATTAATTTGCATACATGCTCATTTCCTGGTAGAACAAACCTTTCAAGTCGTATCATATAAACCTCTTCCTCGAGATCCCCATTTAAAAATGTCGTCTTGACATCCATTTGATGAATATGTAAATCATTTATTGATGCTAATACAAATAAGATTCTTATCGAGGTTATCTTAATCGCAGGTGCATATGTGTCAAAATAGTCGATTAGCTCCTTTTGTCGATGTCATTTAGCTACCAATCTAGTTTTATAGGTACTGCGTGTACCCTTGGAATTATATTTCCTTCTAAACAGCTATTTACAATCAATGGATTTAGATCGTTTTGGTAAATTATTCGGAGAAAACCCACAAGCGTATGAGATCATTGTACAAGTAATAAGATTTGTGAGTTAATAATATCGTTTCACTAGAAATAAGGTCTAATTTGTAGTTCAACAACTACTATTAAATTCGAAATGTGGTGATATCAAAAGAGATGATTTGCATGTTTTCTATATTAATTCTAAACTAACAAAGCAAATAAAGTGGTTATTTAATATGTGAATGTTTGTCTTAGAATTGTGAATCCCCTTATCGCCATTTAATTCAATTTTTAATTTGTAATCTAGTAAATTCACACATTCAAGACAATTGATAATCCATTGTTATTCAATATTTTTTTCCAAGATATATTAAACATATTTTTAACACGATTCAATCTTATTTCTAATCCGAATTCATATGAAAAACATTCATTGATTCATATGATTTATAACACATGATTACACGTCATAGATATTATTCCTAATACATTTTATCCATGTGTTGATTTTGTCACGTTCAAGATTTATTGTGAGTAATAACAAGGTTCATCATTCATCCAATACAATGAAAAATTAGCCTAACATTCTTATAATTAAATTATACAAGAATAACTGGAAAAATATCACCCAGAAATAAGAAAGATGGAAGAAGTATGAGAAATCCACGTTCTTGGCTCAAATATTAAAATTGGGATATGAATATTCAAAATACTTGCATGATTCTCCTTGAATTGATGTATAGACTTGTTCTTCACCTCCAAAATATATAGAATATAATGAAATTTAGGTCGAATGGCCCCTCCCCACGTTCCGATCGAGTTTATTATTTAAAGAATTTCAAAAATATTGCATCGAATTGTTACCAAAACAAAAATAAGAAAAATTGAGTTTTTTCTATTTCTGTACTGAGGAGCGCACCTAAGCATATTTAGGGTACGTACTTGGCTGGTTTGGGACATCTCGAGCACCCCATTTTTTGTTGGGGCGCGCACCTCGCCTGATTTTCGATGGCTAAACAATTTTCAGTATTTTTGTCATAACTTTCTCTCCTGATTCGATTGAGAATTTAAAGTGCATTGAAAAACTAACTCGAAGAGTTATAATTCTTATAGAAGTATCAATTTTTCAATTCGAAAGCTTTCTATGACAAAATTGGGTCCCAATGTGAGTTTAAAAATTTGGAGCACAGCTTTTTCAGCTAAAAGTTGATGTGTAATAATACTTTGACTATACTTCATCTATGTGACTTTTTTCCTCATCCAATTGACCCTAACACTCTAAAATTTTCATCATGAAGTTCACGCTACTTTTTAGTAGTTGCACTTTAGTCTCTGAACTTTAGGTTTGCTTCATTTCAGCCCTTTCTCTTGCAATCTTGTTCATTTATCTTTCAATTGTATTAAATTAAATGATTGGTATCTTCAATCTTCATTTCGCTGCCTCATCTAAGGATTGTTTGCAATTTAGCCCTCGACTTTTGGGTTTCGCCTTTTTCACTATTTTTGCATTCTTTTCTCCAATTCTTCATCAAATATCGAGTTTTACCTACAACATACAATACAACACAAGTTAGGTAGTATTTTATCTGAAGAATAGTAAAATTTCATCATTTAAGATCTTGAATAGGTATAGAAACTGCATTTATTGTAAATCAACAATTTCCCAAGTTTTGTTCAATATAGTAGAATCCATTTCATCATTTATTTCATCTTTCCAAAACATGCAATCTCTAGAAGACATGACTTTTTTATAAGTCTTAGGATCACTTTCAACTTTTAAAAAAATGAATTGTTCTTACAACATCCTTCCTATCTTCCTCCACTAAGTAGAGAGAAATAAGTTGGGGATCTACTTCTTCTGATCCTAAACCTTTTTTTATAACTCTTTTGCTTCTTCGAATTTCACTTGATATTCCAACATGTCTTATAGATGTTTCCACTTGTGATTCTTAAGAAGTCGTAATGTGTATATGAATTTCATTTTGAGGATTTCTTGCTACCAATACATTTTTGAAGAACTCCACATCCCTTGATTCTATTAAAATATTTGATTACCTATAGGCCTTGCTATTTAAAACATATCCTACAAATGCACATTTAATATCTCTAGGGTCTAATTTGGTTCTCTTGGTTCTTTGTTCTTGCAATAAGCAAGATACCCCCACACTTGGAAATATTTAATGTTTAGTTTCCTATGTTTCCATATCTCATATGGAGAAATATTGTTCTTTTTCAAAAGAATCATATTTACTATATGATAAGCACTAAGTAAAGCTTCACCCTACAAATTAAATGGTAATTCAGTATTTAATAACTTGGCATTAATCATTTCTAAGAATGTCGTATTCCATTAATCATTTCTAAGAATGTCGTATTCTTTCTTTCTTTTAGACCATTTATTACAGGTGTACGTGGTACTGAACATTGATGTATTATGTCATTTTATTCACAAAATACATTAAATTCAATTGAGAAATACTCTCCACTTCTATCATTTTTTAGAGTTTTTATTTTTCTTCCTAATTAATTTTCAACTTCAACCTTATATACTTTATAAGTATTAAAAGCTTCATCTTTATGTTTCGATAAATATACATAAGTATACTTAGAACAATCACCAATGAATGTAATAATAAAATATCTATTACCGCATCTTCTTAGCATGTCATTCAATTCACATATAATGTACAAGTTCAAGTAGATTTAATGATCTTTCTACATTATGAAACAGCTTTTTAGTCATCTTAGATTTAACACAAGTTTCACATTTATTTAAGTTATCAACTTCACATGAAATCAAACCACATTTAACCATTCTTTTTATAGAACTAATACATGTATGTGATAATCTACAATACCATAAATTAAATAAACTAATCATATAGGCAAAAGAATTATTTTTATTAGAATTATACAAAAGTACATAATTTGACCATTCCTTCACTTGAATAGCATTAACAAAATATCCATTTCAGGTTAATACAAGTTTTTCCGACTCAAATACAGATTTGGTTCAAAGTTTTCCCAAAAGAACTTCACTTGCTAAGTTACTATTCATTTTTGGTACATGAAGAACATTGACCAAAGTTATCTTCTTTCCCGAAATGAAGATGATTTCAATATTCCCTTTGCCAATTACTTTAAATCATCCTTCATTTCCCATTTGAAGTTCTTGTCCATCAACAATATCATGATATGTTTTGAAAAGTGACTTATCATAACAAACATGGATTCTTCCGCAGGTATCATACTCCTAACCCAAAACTTTGCTTTGAGTTGCATTGATTTCACTTACCATAGCGATAATCTCTTCAATGTAATTTACATTTCCCTCTTTCTTTTGTTGTTTTTTATGTCTGCAATCTCTTGCATAGTGTCTCATTTTTTCCAAAATATAGCAAGGTATCTTGGACTTGATTTTGAACTAATCAAGAGGTTTTCTTTCTTTTTGTATTTGTTGGAGTGATCCACATTGTGTACTACATTGGCTTTTCAAGAGCAACTTTCACTCTTATCCCATGCCCTTGATTCTTCCTCTATGCGAAGACGTTTTTGTATGTGTTCCAATGAAAAATCTTCCAAATTGTGAAGAATCTTCTTTCAATATCCTTTCCAAGACTTGGAAAGATTCGAGAAGTTCAATCTTCGCCGTTTTCAATTTATTGACAATGATTTGTAATTCACGTACTTGAGACAATACAGGAATGTTATCAAGCATTTTGAAATCAAAATATTTTAAATTTAAGAATTACTTAGTTACCTTTCTCATAGGCCTTATATTTGTTTTCAAGTGCATCCCAGGTTTTATTTACCGAAGTGGTGTAGGTATAAAGATCGTACAAACGATCGGAAAGAGCATTGGGAATGTGACTGCAATAAATCAACTGTCATCTTGTCTTTTCTTTCTCTCGAGCCATACTTCTTCAGAATCTTCATCAGTTGCTTCAGGAATTGATTCCAAACTTGGATCAATCACGTATATTTAATGTCGTTAAGACGAATTTGAGTTCGTCTTGCCATCAAATGAAGTTGGTTTTATCAAACATATCCAAACGCACCAAATCTTGGTTATTAATTTGATAGTTGCAAGCGTAGTTTCCTCTCCACCGTAGTAGGAATACCGTCTAAGATTGTTGGAAATATTGTAACAATGGAGAGAAAAATAGATGAAGAAAGAACGCCAAAACTTGAAATGAAATAGCAAGATTTGAACATGTGATTAAATATTGTCCTCAAACGATATTTGCTTCATCTCCAATTACTTTTAGGATTTTCGACGAATAGTTTGAAGAATTAAACAAGCATTTTGTGAAGAACACCAAAGCAAAAAAAGGTGTTTCTTCAATATGAACAAGTGAAAAACTTGAAGATTAATATGCATAGAAATTTGATAATTTTTCAAAGATTATATGGATTGATTGTATATTAAAATCATGTTTGATATGAAAAACTATCACATATTTATAGTTTTTCACCAATACGTCTCTCAATGATTCCAACTTATTATGAAAAGATGCAACAATTCAGCCAAAAGCCACCAATTTTAAATCTAGAAACCAGCCTAACGGCTTATTTCCAAAACCATACGGCCGCATGGCAATAGGCCATTTGGCACATGCGACTGCATAGTTTAAAAACCATTTCCCAATTTTTGAGTTCAAATGCAATCCACATATCATCCATCCATATAGCCCATTCAAGACCCACTTCCCAAATGATGATTTTGAACAACAAAAACACAACAGTAGAGTCGTGTTTTTTTTCTTGTTGAGTGCTTTATTGCAAGGCCATGGAATTCCTGTGGAAGCTGATCAGAACAATGGGGACAATGGAGCCTTACAAAACTGTGGGAAAAATATACAACAATCTAGGAAAGATAATTAACCTTAACTCTTCATTATAAATCAAAAAATGGTGATCTTGGGATTCATGTGCTCCAACAATCAAAAAATAAACATAACACTTCAACAATCCAAAAGAGAGAGAAGGCTATCCTCACCTAGGCGAAGGCTAAGATCCAGGCAAGTTCATGTTTAAAGTAATTTCCAATAGAGACGTGGACAAAACACAGATCATATTTGATCCCAGCAAAGAAACTTTACACTGCATATTCCTTACCCCCTACTAAGAATCCATTGAGAAACATTTCTTAGCTTGTCAAATCATAACAAGTATAACATAACCACTAACAATGCTTTTTCTCCTCCCACAGCGTTATTGGTATTCTGAACTGGATAGTACAGTACCATGGGCAATATCGAGTCCTGTACAATCCATCGTACCAAACATGCCTCATTAGTTCAACTGCTAAAACATCTAAATACACAAAACTAATCTGACCACCGTCTATGCAATCAAATTCTGAAAAAGAAAAACAGAAAGAAGACTCCCTATGCTTCCAGCATCATCTTAGATAACATGAGGACTGGTGAAGGAATTCAGAGAATATCTATGATGGCACAGAGGGATTGCTTCGTATCCATGCTCTTACTCGATGACCAGAAAAGCAACCTTAACACCCTGCAAGTGACGAGCAAAATATAGGGAGACACATTTTGTTTCACGGAGGGAAGAGGGGGAAATTTCTTCGACACCCCTCACAAAGTAAAACTGCTGCGGTTAATAACAATGAAATGATCTAATAACAAAATACTAAACTTCTTCAACAGTAACACGTGCATTAACTATATAGAACATTGCTGAAGAAGCACACGCAGACCTTTGCATTGAACGACATGAACAACTATTTAACATGTGACATATTGGCCAATGTTCAAGTCCCTTGCTTCATAACCACAAAAATATCATTCCATGTCAAACTGCAGTGAATTACAAGTTTAAAACTCAGAGAACGGTAACTCTTCAACTAGCTATTATGGTAAAACCATCGAGGTATCCCTTCAAAACCAATATTCCAAGAACTACGCATTTATCATTTCCAGCTCATGCAAATGAAGAAAGGGTTGTGCAACACCCACAAAGGGGGGCACGTAAGGGTGTTGTTCATCTATCATTATCCATGAAGAAATAGGCATCATGAAAAAGAAAACCCCAAGAGTACTTCGTTAATGAAACTTCTATCGCTGAATAAACACATGCATTCCATAGCATTAACTGACAAGGACAATGATTTAACACGACATTTTGGCAAAGTTCAAGTCCATGGGCCACAAAAACACCATCCCACTTCAGACTTCAGTGAATTTGTAGTTTAATCCTCATATCACCGGTAACTCTTCAACAGGCCATTACAGTAAAATATCAAAATATCCCTTCAATTAGAACGTCAGAACAAACATCCTAAAGATCTAGGAATTTATCATTGCCAACCCATGCAAATGAAGGCGTCATTTATAAGAAAAACCAAGAGCATTTCCTACATAAAACTTCTATTCTGATGAATTACGAAACACGCTAAAGCAAAAGTTCCCCAATAGATTTCGGTAAAGACAGAACAAATACAGTTTGCTGTCCCTTACACCATTAAAACAAACCTTAAATCCTAATCTAACTACACTAAAAAAACTACCTAAACAGACAAGAAAATGCTAAATCATTATAGCAAACTACTCAATGCTATCCTACCCCCTATATACACAAGCCTCACTCACTGTAATAACCCCTCCAGTTGATAGCTGCTTCTGCCTTCTCATCTCAATCACCTTTCTATGAGAATTTGAGTGCAAGGCACTTGAGAACGTCGGACTACTCGCAGGACGGTACTCAGGGAAGAGGCGACCAGACTTGTATCGAACCCCGCAAGCATTGCAAAGCGTCTTCGGCCCCATGGGTCCAGCCCGCCACTGTGGGGTTTTGTCAACTTGGCAATGCAGGCACCTCCTCCCCATAGTAGCACCATTATTTGTCGTCATTGGTGAGGGTGGCAATGCCACTGGTGATTCTTGTCTGCTTTTCTCAACGTTCACTTGGTCCAACCACAAGCATTGCTGGCTAGTCATATTGTCCAAGGCTACTCTTTTTCTCCTTTTGTTGCTCCGTGCACGAACTGGGTAATTTTTAGGGACTTTGAGGTTGCTGCAACAGCTTACAATGGAACTGCCACTGTTATTATAAATCGAATTTTTACTACTGCTGCTACTGTTCTCAAGCACCGATACCGGGCTGGTATGGTTCAACATAAATTCAGGATCGTTGCATAAAATACCAAAGCAAGTCTCCACCTCAGGGAATGCTTCCTTGTTTGACAACCATTCCAATTCTTCCTCCTGATATTCCTGAAAACCCAATGCATATCTCAGTCAAAACTTGTCTATACTGCTATGTTCTTTCAGTTAAAGAACATTATCGACTAAGAATTGCGCATAAAAGATACAACTTTACAAACTCCTAATTCTTTAATCACCATGTAGGCAATTAAGTTTTGGATAAACTCAATCACGCCCCCATCGAAACAGCACTAATGGTGACTCTAATAACATTAGAAGAACAGTTTTATAGCATTCATATCCGTCCAATAACAATGGATACCACTTTTATTAAATAAAGAAACACCATTGTTACGTTTTCCACTAAAAAGGTACAATAAAGTCAAATATTCCAAGTGGGCAACGTAAAAGAATATTTCATCAAGATAAAAATTGTCTTTGCAAATTAGGAAATGAATATATGCAAATGAGCATATGCGCAAACTGACCTCAGCATTTAATTTTACAGCTCATTGACACCAATGCTCCAATGTTAATAAAGAGGATGAAGACACGCTTCGGGAAAAAAAAGTTTAATTCGAAAATGCCCTTGTCGTTTCTTTTTCTGTTTCCTCCAAAATCTATGGTTCTCAAGGGCAAAATCGTCCGTGGAATAAAAGCTCAGAATACTTCGTGACTACGAAAATGGCGGTATCATTAATTCCTACGAAAAAAAAAAAGGAAAACGGACCAGCAGTTTCGACTGAAACCCTGACCGGACCCCCATTTTCCTTATCACACGCACGCAGTAAGAAACCAGACTTACAGGAAATGAACTGGTTTGAATCTCAGAGTTAATGACGGTTGGCAGGTTCGATGATTTCAAGGAAGACAAGGAGGAACTAGAAGGGGCTTTAAACTTGGTTTTTGTTTCTTCATTTTCATCAACCAAAGTGAAGTCGAGAATGTCATCATCCACCATGAAATTGGCCTCTGTCATATCCAAAATCTCCATTTCACAAATCCTTTATTTCGTTTGGTTTGGGTTTTTTTTTTTTGAAATGGCAAGAGAGAAAAAGAGTCTCTTTCCTGATTTTCTTATCGAGCGAGTGATATTAACGAGGTAGAGAGATTTTGGACGGCAATGAATATATGTGGATTTTTCATATTTTTGGCTTTGCTTTTTGAATTTTTTTGAAAAAAAAAAAAAATGGAAGAAAGGTTTGGTAAAAGAGCTGTTTAGAGCATGTTTGGCAAAGCTATGCAAGTCTTAACTTATTTACAAACAACATCGTTGAAGAAGTTAGAGCCCATTTATCAAAGAACAAAATTATTTGTATTTTGTACAATTTTTATTGACAATCCATGTGTTGTGTTGTTGATTTAAAACATATAGTTTTTAAAATGACTAGGGTAGATTCTTGTCTAACTCATGATCATCAACAAAACTGTCAAAACAACCCCTTTAACCGAACTTTTTGCGACCATGGTATCTAGCGTTGAGTCAACGTTCATAGAAGATTTGTCAAAACGCCCCCCTTAACTGGACTCTCTGCGACCATGGTATCTAGTTTTGAGTCAGCATTAACTTCACGTGTAACAAACCAAAGTCGTATAAAATAAATATGCAATACATTGAAAAGAAATCGATTGTACGATATTTAGCCCCTGTTTGACTGGCATGAATTCTTCATATGTAGAGAAATTTCAACCGTTGCTAGCCATCATAATTGACTATTTAAGACACAGTTGGGACCCACGTTTGACTGTAACGGTCTTTTTTTTTTCTACTTTCCGAATGTTAATGCAAAACAAACAGGAACTTAGTTACAAAATCTTATAGCAATACTTTTTTCCTTATTTTTATAAAATATAAAGAAAATATAGAAGATAATTGTATTCTTTTCAAGATATACTTCAAAATTCCCAATATGAAAATTAAAATACATTTTCCATCTATTATACATTACTCCATTCAAAAATTTGAATCTAAAACTACAGAACATGTGCTGGCCCATTCTAATGGAAAAAATCAAATTCAATGAGAACATTGAATTTGATTCATCTGACACTACCAATCACAAGTTTCATGTTAGATGTAGTGTGATCTCATAGAGTTTTTGAAAAGTCAAAAGTTTTTTCAAAACTAAGAATATGCATTTAAACATATTTAAATAATTTTTTGAAGTGTTTTTTTTTTTTTTCTTTTTTTGAATAAGTGACATTCTAGACGAAGTCGACCCGTGGTAACTTTTTAGGAAGTTTTACTACAAGAAGTAAAAATTAAAAATTATTGATAAATGTGCCTAAAGGTCCATCTAAATGAAGCTTTAGCATATCTCATCTTTTTTTTTTATTATTTGATTGATTTTTACCTAGAGGAAAATACAAAGAAATTGTGTGAGTGTTAATTTACAATTTTAAAACAGATTCTAAGGGTGTGTTTGAGTCACATTATTTTGAAAAATTGTATTACGGAATAGTGATTGATGGAGAATGTATGGTTGAAAAAAAGGAAAAGTTATTGATATGATAGAAAGTATTATTTTATTGAAAAATATTTGGTTGAAAATAAGTAGACGAATAAGAATGAAAATTTAACTACGGTTCACGTGTGGTATAAATTAAAATCTAAGTTTTTATCAAAGTTATAATCATATGTTTTATAAGATCCACAATTTTTCAATTATGTATTTCATTAACTTTAATTAAAATTTGGTAAAAATTTGATTTTATATTCCCATCAAACAAAGGTATGGAAACATAAATTACAAAATATATTGCTTTCTTTAAATTACAAAAATGAGATTCTCAGGGGCAATTTTGTCATGTCAGGTGAGTTTCCTAGGCATTAACGAAAACTGCATGCTACGTCCCGCCAACCACATCGACGCTACCACGTCAGTGAACCAATTATAAACTGACACGTATGAAATTCAAAATTTAAAATTCTTGAGAAATCTTTGACTCTCCAACACACGAACGTGCAGCTGCGTGATCATGTCCGTCCACCTGTTAGGTACAATGTGACTCATCCCACAATAGAAATTCTTGTACTTTCATTCATCCCCCCAAGCCAAACACGGCGCAAGAACCAATTTGGGGTCCACAATTCATGTTATGTGGGGTCCATCCACGTTTCAATTTTCAAATAGAGTTGGGCGCTTGCATGTGCAAATCACTTGCAGTAGAAGGAGGACAAAGTCATGAATTGATATGATAAAAAATAAATAAAAATAATGTAAAGTTTAAGAAAAGTCATATTTACATGATTCATTGTTCATGGTGCCACTACGTGCATGTTTGGGAAGTAACTAAATTTTAGAGCCCGCTTGAGCTACATTATAATGAGAATGAAAAATATAGTCGTTATGGGCCCCATACAAAAGATAGAGAGTTTGAATTTTAATGTTGATGTGATGGATAACGGTCATATTTTTCATTTTAATGAAGAAAAAATGTGGCTCAAACAGGGCCTTAATTTAAATTATCAAATAAATTTTGTGAGAACTATAAAAGTTAATCACGTGTTATTATTCACATATTCGGGCCCGTTCAGTAGGGATTAAAATTCAATTAAAATTGAAAATATAGTCGTTATTGGGTCTCACTCGTCTAATAAAAGTCAACAATAACGACTAGTTTTTCAATTTTAATCCGATTTTAATCTCCATCGAACAGGCCCTTGATATGATTCACATCTTATAATCATTTGAAGTTTAATTTATTCACTTTCCAAATCTATGCTAAGACTTTACTATTGATTACTATATTTAATTTATAGAAATCCATTTTTCAACAAAAAAAAAAAATCCATCTGTTGATTGTGTGGAATTTGAAATTGAATGTGAATTTGAATGAAATCCACCTACCATTTGAGCCTGATTAGCTCCAAGGTCTTAAATTTTCGATTGACACGTATTCTTGTATAGCCCTTATTTTGTGACCATTATTTGAGAAAAATAATATTTTAAATAGTGATTTTTAGAAAATAAATGGTTAAAACGTATGGAAAAATTTTAAATTTACGTACAGAATATTTTATTGAGTGAATATATGATTGAAAAATGAATATACAGAGCTTAGCTAGGTTGAGCAATGCATACAAAATATCTATTCATTATTTGTTTATTTTTTAATACTTGATCATGTTTAAATTAAAAATAAATTAAAATTTATTATATCGCAATGCATAATGTATACAATGCACCGAACATATTGTTGGACTATACGAGTAGCAACATGCTCCAGTGACAGCCAGATTATTTGGGGAAAATAATAATGTCAAATCAGTTTAGTTTAAACGAAATGATGATGATGATGATGATGCTGAATACACAATGCCACTTACAAGTTTGGTCGACCGTCGATATATGTTTTTACTTTGTTAGAGTAATTTTGATGGTGGTGTAAACTGATTCTTAAAATTCAGTTTTGCATCATCATTTACATTCTGATAAATCTAAAACTTTTTGCCTCTTGTGGATCTAAATGCACATTTTTTGCATCAGTTTTTTTTTGCATCTCTCTATTAGAGCGATTTTAAGTCACTTTGAACATATAAATTATAATTTAATATGTGTTTGAGCCACATTATTTTGGAAGAATGTATTCTAAAATAATATATTGATGGAAAATGTGTAGTTGAAAAAAAAAAGTTATTGATGTGATGTAAAATATTATTTTATTGGAAAACGTGCGATTGAAAATAATTAAAAGAATGAAAATGAAATACCAAACATGAGCTTATATATAGGATGTTTGGTAGAGATTAAAATCAGATTAAAATTGAAAATATAGCCGTTATTGTTGACTTTTATTAGACTGATGGGACCCAATAACGGCCATATTTTCAATTTTAATTGGATTTTAAACCGTACCAAACAAGCTCATAGTTATATCTATTTACACCATCATTGACGAGTCAATGCTTTTACATATGTAAGATTGATTTGACTTTTTGTCTTTTGATATGCAAGAGATATGGAGATCCTTATATTTTTTAGCTTATGTTTGNAATCACACATTTTTCAATAAAATAATATTTTTCATCACATCAATAATGTTTCCTTCTTTTTCAACCACACATTATCCATCAATCTACTATTCCAGAATACATTCTTCCAAAATAATGTGGCTCAAACACACCCTTATTTTTTCCTCCCTCCCATAATTATTATTATTATTTTTGTATCAGGAAATCAAATTTTTAAAGTAAAAAATGAGACAAAATATATTTGAAAATTTGAAAACTTGAAAACAAAAGGTTTTACACTAATTACGCTATTAGACAACTGATTAAAAAATACTTGGGATCCTAGAAAATATCACATAAATAAATACTTAACAAACCAACATAAATAAATATTGTATAATATT
>CAIGRS010306482.1:0-14391 GCA_903798395.1 Fraxinus floribunda
AAAACTTCCATCATATAGGCAAAAAGAATGGCAAACGATCACCTAACTTCATAAACTCCATCGAATATCTTTTCAATGTATTTTAATGATATTGTACATTAAATCAATTTTAAAAAATCAAAATAATCCACTTCATAGAACATGTTTGTCTACAAGCACTGCACGATGTAGGATGATTCTTTTGAAAATTATTGAGTTTCTTCAATATCCATTTTGACGCTATAAATTTATAATTTTTAATCATGAAAATTGAAGAAAAACTTAATCCATAATATATTTATTATTATCACATTGTAAGTTTTTTTAAAAAAAATATTTAAATCTATCCAAATGAATATTCATATTGTGAAATATCGAATCAAACGTTGTGGAAAAAATAAAGTTCGAAAAAAGGACATTGAAATGGAGTTGAGATTGAAAAGAAACATAAACAACCACGACTTTACGTTTCACAATTAATGTANAATTAATGTAAAATTATTTTTGATATTTAAATTTATTGAACATATATTTATCATCGCCGCACTTCAATATTACTAATAAATTTTAAATCGCTTAAAACGCATATATTTGTAACGTAAAATACTGAATCAAACGTTAAAAAAAATCGGATTAGACGACTTAGCCGAGCCGAGCCGAGCCAAAAAGTCATTCGGCTCGCTGCTTATGATATGTGAACAACATGGGAGAAGTGATTCTTTTATTTATAAATGATAATATAAATAAAGAGTTATGAAAACTTACTCTGATCATTAAAAATAATTATTTTTTAACTTATTTATTTTCTAATAAGTAAATTTGGAGGAAAGGTAGGCATATTCGAGGATTACACGTTTCTTAACTTAGCCCATGTTTCGTACACAATAAGGGGACGTTCTCTTTGCCGTTTTCAAGCCGTTTTCTATTTTCGATTTTTCAAAACGATCAAAACGCGTTCTCTTCGTCATTTTCGAAAACAGATTTTGGAAAACGAAAAAAATATATTAAGAAAACGCAAAACGATATTTTTGCCGTTTTGGGCGTTTTCTTCACAAACACAGCAGAATTGGAAAACACGGGAAACAAGCCCAAAACGTCTCCTCCTTTCTTCCTGCCAAGCCACACTTCACCGCCACTTTCCAGCCTCTAAACTCCGTCCATCCTCCTCCAAAACGGTCGGATTTATATACCATTGTGAAGCCCTCAATCCCTTCTTCAATAATCACACAAACCACTACCTAAACATATACTAAAATCGATTAAAAAAATAAAATTCCTCAAAAATTAATTCCTGAATCTGCAGTCTGCACCATTCACACCGTGCTACAGGGTGGAAAATGGCAGATTCCGAAGCCGCCCGATGGACCCATGGTCGTGGACCACATGGTCTATCCTCCCCTCCCCCTGAATTTCGACCAGACCCGGTTGAATTCATGGATGAATTTAGGGTTGATCGATGAACCTTTGCTGCTCATTCCTCACAAACTCGTGTGTGTATTGTTGGGGTAATTGAGGCTGCCGTTTATAGGTATAGAGAGGGGAGGAGAATAAGAGAGAGAGAGAGACGCCAGAGAGTCTGGGAAGAAGAAAGAGAGAGATGCCAGAGATGATTTCAAGACGGTCCGAATTTTTGAAAACAATTTGGAAGAACGCGTTTTCCATTTCCTATTTTTTGAAAACAATTTTTCAAAATACCAAAACGAATGCATTTTCAACTATCTCAAAATGGACACTTAAAACACAAAATACAAAATGAAATGAAAACTCAAAACACAAAATCGAAACACAAAAAGAACCGCCTCTAAAGAATTGGAAAAACAATCGAAGAAATCTCAAGCAAAATCAGGAAAGACAAATTAACTTGCAGATGTAATCCTGTATGCATACAGTCATGACAAGAAGTACTAGTTTCTGCAAATGTACACACCAAAGTTGATATTTACCAGGACTAGGCATATAGTTAAAACGAATAATAAATCATAAAAGCCAATTCAAGTACGAAATAAAGCACATCCTCGACCACACAAAATTCATAACTTTTACACATTCAAACGTAGCATGATCTGATATAACATTCGGAAACCATCTTCACGACTAGTGATGAGCCTCCAATGCACCTTGTATATTTTTCACTGCACTGTCATAGTTTACGAATCCCATGAACCAGAACTCATGATTGTCAACAGAAATAATCTGGATGTATTTTTCAGCTGGATTGAGTTTGCTCTTTGAAGGATTAACTGCTTTTAGCTGATGCAGCGGAATAAGCACCTACACAAATAAAAAGAAATACAGAACGTGTATTTAATGGATTCGGGACTGATACACTCGAACAAATTTCCATGTGTCAGAAACTAAAGGATGGTCCATCTTGAGTCAGCAAAAGATGTCTAAAGATAATAATCACATTACAAAATTGCGGTGTTATGAACTTGTGAAGTAGGTTCAAATATAACGATTAAGTGAGGCCATAATTGAATTTTATAGTAGTAAATACAACTCTATTGAAGTGACGAGAAAACGGGAGTTCATACTCTTGTTTAACAGAACCAGGAGTGCAAAATATAAAAGATCGTTCCTTTTAATAACATCAAAACAATGGATGGAAATCCAAATGTGCATATCTGCACTAGATGTCATGTCAAATATGCAGATAATTATTCATTTGCTTAAAGAAAATGAGACGAACTTAAATTGCATACGACTCTGTACATACCAAAAAATTCATTGCAGTATTGTATATATGCATTACCTTGGACAGAGGCAGGCAAAACCCTTCATTCTTTTAGTTAAGTAAATCCAATCTTTAAGAAATATGTTAAAAGAGGAAAGAAATCACATCCACACTCCACTTGTTAGGCCTCTGCCTCACGTGGCCTGTAAGCACAATTCCACTAAAGCACTATCTTTCAGAGGCTATTGATTTGGAGCATGTCGCCTCCACCATCTGTACTGCAGAGGGATGAGGTAATGTTCCATCGCCTCGTCAACCAACACTTTTCGAGGCATTGAGATTCATAGACCAACACCATCTCCGGGGCGACATAATTCGCTGCAAACACGTCATCTCTGGGGCCCTGAGGCAATGAGAAGAGCTTCAACCCCTAGCAGCATCAGATGGGCATCTCTTATCCAAGGCAGTTGTGGTCAGTTCCAAAGGAGCCTCATGCAAGTTGCACTCTGACAACATGAAGCCACGTAAGAAGTGATTGATGTTATGTCTTCTGCAGTGGCAGTAGGGAGTCAAATTCCCTCTTTCTTGCCTAGGACAACGTGTGGGAATCGCAGACCTATAATACATAGGAGGCGACATTCAGACATCATCGAGTTAGACTGGTGAGCTATTGGGAAAAGGCCTGTCAAATACCTGGACACCCTCGGTTCAAATTCTTTGCCTATAAATGCTCACATGCAGCAACATTGTAAAGGTAATTCCAACTTGGTAATTCGCAAATGTAAACCCAACTCCGGCTTTTCTTCTTCGTTAGTGTCACTTCAACACTAGAGACTTTTCTTATCCGTTCATTGACTTGAGTTTCGGAGCCCACCCCACCCCACCCCACCCCACCCCAAATAGGCTCCAGTATTGCAGCTCTAGCGTGTATCTCCAAGTGGGTGGATAGCATATATGTAGAGAAGAGAGGAGGCGGGATTTATTAACGCGCTGGGTCCCAAGCAGATTCAAAGGTCAACACCATTGATTGAGAAACAAAGACTATATATACATAAACCATGCTTAAGAGGCTACAAATGATATACATCTCAAAAAAATTCAAGATTGATGGATCCTCTGACAATGTTTAAATACCTTGCTCTGCACCTTCCTTGTCTTATTGGAAGACGGTATAAATCGAACTCTAATTTCACTTTCCAAATCCCAAGTCGAACCCATATTTACTAACTTTTCACAAATTTTTAGGTGTAAATAGAAATATGTATACTTTTTAATCATCCTCCATTTTACCCAAGCTCATGCAACCAAAGTTATGCTTGACCATGCTATTTCACACATATCCAATAGGTTCATTCTGCTATGTCTTCCATCTTCAAATATCTAGAGTGAAAATAAGGCACCCCACGCCATGTGACCTATTCCACAACGTTTTCGTTATGCTTCCCTACTTCCATTGCAATGCTAAGTCTCTCTTGGGCAATTAATGCTAGCTTTCAAGTATGAACCAATTTCCTCCTATTAACAAAATTGGGCAAGGTTAATTTTCATTATGTTACGGATCCAACGGTGAGGAAGTTCATGAAAAGCCATTTCATATTGGATCAAATCGAACAAGTCCAAGTAGTCAAGAACACAACAAAATATAGTGGGGACTGTAAACACTACATTGTTTGAATAGTGGGGACTGCTTAAGACGCATTGACAATCTCATATCACATGGTACCAAAAAAAGATGTAAATGAAACTCCATGACTATCACGCTATGATTTCATTAAATCAAGGGAAACAATATAAAGGGAATGATGATGTTAACAACGGGATGGAGGTATAATGCAGACTTAAGTGCAAATAAGGACATAGAAGTTTAGGATAAAAACGGATGCGTACATAAACCATGGAAATCAAATGAGAGCAACACAATCTGTGATACATGTCATACCTTGTAATAGCTCCACCGTGTCTCCTCACCCTCAGTATATGAAAGAGGATTATCACTACAAAATGCCAGTTTTGCAGTTGAATAATACAGGACTCCCATGACAGGTCCAGCAGAAGTAGATAAGTAGCACGCATAGTACTTAAGAAGTTTCTCATCGGGGATGGTCTCAAATGATTGACGGAAGACCTTTTCATATCCACCTTCTGTCAATACCTTGGTGCTATGTGCTATTCTTCCAACAGCAGCATCTGCCAAGCTAGGGCCAGTTTTTACTGATAAAGCAGAAGTTAGTATATGCACAACATTATCAGAAATAACCACTATCTACAAAAAAAATTTACAAAGATCTATGAATTTATTTAGTTTCCAAATAATACAAACTTCTTAAATCACAGTATTATATGCTTTTACTATTTCATGGTCATTTCCAAAATATAGGGTATGTTTGAGCCGCATTATTTTGGAAAAATGTACTCTAAAATAGTAGATTGATAGAGAATGTGTGGTTGAAAAAGAAGGAAAAGTTATTGATGTTATTGAAAATATTATTTTATTGAAGAATGTATGGTTGAAAATGAGTAGAAGAATGAAAATGAAAATTTTAATGTGTACCAAACAGGGGCATAGCATATTTGATGAGACATCAATTCTAGAAAGTCATATTGTAAGAGGGAGTAATTGAACATCTAATTTGCTAACTCATCATCATGTAGTTAGGATAGGGTAGCAATGGTAAGTTCATAACCCTGGACTTGAAGTAGCTGATCACAGACAATACAAAGCTTGTTTTTCGACTGATCTACTCAAGGAAATAACAAATATTAGCCAAAGGGAGTCAAATTTGGAGGGGAAACAAAAGAAGACGTTTAAATTGGTTTACTAGAGAGTTGGTGTAAGAACTCAAGATTTAAACAACCAAATATAATCCCCACTAACAGTGCGAAACACTGCAACATACTCGCCACTATAAAAGACATTATCCTAAGATGCATGGGCTCAGACAAGAGACATGGGTGAAACTTTACATTTTTCAACCGGGTAGTATATGACAAGTTGAGGACACGTGGCATGTGCGCACAAGTGCAATTGTAGAATTCTAACCATGATAATCGAACATTTTTCAACAGGAATGGATATTTATGAACTCTATAAAATGAGAAAGCATGATCTTCACACCTGTGCTCTCAAATAATTATGGATCCATATTAAGCTCCTATTTGGGCTCCATTATTTCCAAAACGAATTTTCAATAGCACATTCTCCCATAAAATAATATTATACATAAATCCAAAACTTTTCCTTATCGTTCAATCACACATTCCAAAAAATCACTATTCCAAAATACATTTTCTCCCAAAATCACACTAAAATGGAGCCCCAAACAGGGTTTAAACATACTACAGCCACATATTTTCCTCAAGACCATAGTTCCAAGAACACTACGCATAAAGATGTACCACAAATCCGTAACTAATTAAAGCCATAACTAAACATGAAAATAATTAAGCCCCACACGTCCATAACTAAGTAAAGCCATAACCAAACGTGAAAATATAAACATAAAAGAAGAAAAAGTACAAAGATTAACACACTCACAGTGTTGCCACATGTTTCCGGCAAAGTCCTCTGCCTTCTTTGTAGCCTCTGCAGCCTTCTTTCCCCACTGACCCAAAACATCCTTTACTGAATCCATTTCATCCAACATCCACAACAAAATGATAAATTAAAATTAAATTAAACCTAAATCAGGAGCCAATTCAAAAAATCAGATTCAAATTAATTATTGATAAAAAAAGAAAAAAGATTCAAACATACTCTTCGAAGAAGATGATCCTGGGACAGGAGCGGAGGAGACGTAGGGATTGGACTCGGCCGGCATGGAGGCAGCGCCGCCACCGTAAATCGGAGCCGAGCCTTCCGCAGCCGACGGATACCTGGGTGCATTATTATTACCCGACCCGTGAGACTCCGACCCGACAGGGGAAGAGCTCCAGGTGTCAGTGACAGGAGTGACGTCTTTCGGGTCAAGTTTCGGATACGGAGCGTAATCGGCAGAGGGTTGAGGGGCTTCTTCTGGTTTGGTCTGGGATTGAGTCTGAGAGGCCGGATTTTTGTTCGGGTCCGGATTCATCGTGCTTTTCATTGATGAAAAATAAAAGAGAAAATGGACAATTCTTATGCAATCATATGGTGGTCGGTTCGGTTTCGCCGTCCGTTTATCATAAGCACCATTATTTAAAAACATTTTTTTTTAGATATTCATTTTATGCCCACAATAAAATATTCTGCAAATAAATTAAAAAGAATTCTCTACTTTTTAATCATGTATTCTCATATTCAACCCATTATTTTTTAAATAATAATTGTCAAACTAAGGCTCGATTATAAAAAGTAAGGATTTCAATGGATTGAACCACATTCTCTCTTTTGATAGTCGGGTGCTATGTCTTTCGAAGGAATGGAACAAGCCTTTGGGCTCTTTAATTTTTATTTGTTTTAAAAATCGTATTAAACATAAAGGGTCTGTTTGATTGTAAGAATGGAATTTGGGTGGAAAAAAAATGAATTCTAAGGAACTGAATTGTCTAGAATTTGTTTTACTGAGAATTGTCAATTAATTGTGTTTGATTTGTACAAATTTTCACTTGAAAAATATTGAAATTTTGGATCATTTGGTATTCGTTTGACTTTATTTTTCATAGAAATTATCCATTAAAGAGATATAATTTGTTGCAAATTGGGGATATAATTTGTTTCCATTGCCAAAAAAAAGTTGTCTAGAAAAGTTTTTCCTACCAAAGTGGTGGAAAATTTTTTTCCTTCAAAATCAAGAAAATGTGAGCATGTGGGTGAAAGATGGAAAACCAATTTCATGAAAATCTGGACAATCAAACATGCAAAAAAATGAAAAATAGAATTTAATTTTCATATTCCATGGAATTGAAACGCAATCAAACATGACCGAAGTATTATAATGCATCTAAAGCAAGAAAACGTACACACCTGGCTTCGTCACTAAAAATCAATAGGCATATAATTCCCAAGAACTCACAAATATTGGTTAATATGTGGATAATTGGTAGAGATACAAGCATTTGGTCGAATTCAAATTCATTTGTATTGGGGCTCGAACCTGTGATCTGTGATGTGCTTCCAAAATCGGGCTAAAGTCGCATTATTGAAAATGCAACTTTCTTAAGTTGAGGCATTTTTTACATGATGGCGACACATGTCATTGTAGTGGTCCTTCATTTGGCATGTTTGTTGTGTCAAATATATAATACACACGGTGCTGTTTAACTTGACACTTTTTCATTTTCGTCTGACTGTTTGAGTTTGAGAGATATATGCCTTTTTTCTTTCTGTGGCTAGGGTTTTTGATCTGCGGTTTTCTTTTCTTTGTAAAACTCATTCGAGACTGAGATCTGTATTTTAGCTTCTGATGTCTTTAATATTCTAAGTGATTACTGTTAGAATGAAAAGATTCTTTTAGTCTTAGTTTCAAAAGGCATGTTGAAGTTTCTTGAGTGATTCTTCATAGATCTACAGTTTATTGTTGAAGAAATAAGTGTTTTTGTTCTTCTCTCCTGTGTTGGAAGAACCGATCTGTAATATTTGTTACCATTTTTGGACTATTTAGTGCAACCGAGCATACATTCAATTTATTGGATGCTCAACGGGGGATATAAGTGTTAGATGTGGTCGTCGAACCTCCGGAGCTTAAGACGAAAGAAACAACCTTTTTTCAACTTTTTTTTTTCTACGAGTTTACTTTCAGTTGTTTACGATTATTCGAAATCTTGTTTTAATATCGTGTTATCTATGCCCTTTTCAGTGGTATCAAAGCAAGAACTAAGAACAAAGTACCTGGATCTTTGCAGAATGAGATAGATCTGTCGCATATCTAAAATATTTGGAATTGGTGTCAAGCAAAACTTAAAAACATCGAGTTTTATAAACCTTCTGGGTGAGATCCTTTTAATTTTTGTGAAGTATTTTTCCAAAAATTAGTGTTTCTTGATTTTTCCCTTGATTTATCGTACATTGAATCCCATTGAAGATTAATATTTGTCCAAAGCCTCGAACAAGGTCTTGAAAATTTGAAATAAATCCAATATGGGTGTGCATCTGGAGGATTTTGCAAGAGAAATTTGTAAAACATAGACTTGCGATCTCTAATATTGTGTTCTTTATTTGTGTTTGCTTTGCATATTCCTTGATTATGATTGAAACTTGAAAAAATCTTGTACTACTAAATGTACTATTGTGACTTGTGATTGATAATTGTCTTTGATCGTGCCATATCATTTTTTTGACTCATACACTCTTAACAATAAAATGGTCTCTACTAAGTTTGAAGTTACGCAATTTGATGGAAGAAGTTATTTTAATATGTGGAGTCAAAAAATGAAGGTAATTTTAATGCAAATGAGATGTGTTAGGACTCTAGATGATAGCTGACATGCGAACTTACTTCCTGTAAAGAAAACTGATCTTGAAGAGGTTGCCTGGAATGTTATTTTCTTATACTTATCTGATAATGTGATAAGTACTATTGGTGAAACCAAAACAGCTTTTGAACTTTGGACTAAACTTCATGGTAAATATGTGACTAAGATTACTCCAAATAAGTGATATTTGTTAAAATAGTTATTTTCTTTCAAAATGGGTCATTTAGTTGACTTGGATGATAATTTGAATATGTTTTCTAAATTGACCCAAGACTTAGTTAATTGTGATGAAAAACTTTATAAACATCAGCTAGTTGTAGTCCTGTTATACTCCATTAGTAACAGATATGGAGACGTTAAGATTGTTCTAGAATATGGTAGGGCAAAGATCACTATAAATAAAATCATTAGTGCACTAAGAAATAAGGCTCTTGAGAATAAATCTGAATCAAAATAAAGTTATAGTGAAAACAATATGTTAGCAAAGGGAAAATGATTTTGTAAACCTAATTATTACTTAAAGACCTTAAATGAAACACAAGAATAAGTGGAGTGATAAGAATAAATCCAAAAATAAGGCCAAATGCAAGAAATGCTATTATTGTGAAAAATTAGGTCATTTTATCAAAAATTGTTATACGAAGAAAAATGAATCAAAAGAAGAGAAATTTGACTATGGAAATGCTGACTTAGTCTGTAATAAAGAAAATGTTGAAGATGAGTTAGTCCTTATTAATATTTAAAAGAAGCTAAATGATGAATGGATACTTGATTTAGGTTGTTCTTTCCATATGTACCCAAATAAAAACTATTTTCTTGAATTTGAAAAAACTATTGGGGGACAATTAATAATGAGAAATAACATGACCTCTAAAGTAAATAAAATAGAAATTGTAAAACTATTACTTGAAAATGGTAATGTTCTATTTCTGAAAGGAACTAGATATGTGATTGATTTAGAGAGGAATCTTGTATCTCTAGACATATTAGATGACATGGAGTTTGACATAAAATTGGATCAATGACACATTAAGATTCTTAGGGGTACTAATTTGATCATTAGTACCCACTTAGAGACATGGTCTCTATTTTTTGAAAGCTAAACCTTTACTTGGTTTGACTGCAACTGCTTTGATTGAAAATTTTACTTTGACAAAATTATGCGATGAAGACTTGGCCACATTGGCAAGAAAAGTTTAAAGTTTTTACAAAATAAAAGAGTTTTTGGAAACCAAAATATTTGTGATATTGGTTATTGTGAACAATGTGTAATAGGCAAGCAAGTCAAGTTACCTTTCCTACTTTGAATTCATAAATCAAAACAAATACTTGAATGTTTGCATGCTGATTTTATGGGGTCTTGCTTCTGTGTGTAGATTAACTAGTTTTAGATGTTATTTTTTTTATCATTGATGATTTCTCTGAAAAATATGAGTGTTCTCATTAAAATCAAAAGATGAAACATTTTCAATTTTCAAATATTGTGAAACTCAAATTAAAATCCAAACTGATCATAAGATAAAAATTCTAAGAACTGACAATAGTTTGAAATTTTGCAACTATGAATTCGATATGTTTTGTAAAGAACGTGTCATATTAAGACATAGAACTTTTACTTATATACCTCAACAAAATGACATAATTGAAAGAACAAATATAACTTTACTAAACAAGGTAAGATGTATGCTTTTAAGTTCTGGTTTACCTAAACTGTTTTGGGGTGAAACTGTAAAAACTGATGCACATCTTGTTAATAGAACCCATGCTAACGCTTTGAATTTTGATGTTCATGAATGTGTCTAGTCTAAAAATAATGTTAACTATTCTTACGTAAAGTGTTTGGTTGTATTGCATATCATCAAAATATTAGTAAATTAGAACATAGATCACTTAAATGTGTTTTCTTAGGTTATGATGAAAATGTTGAAGGCTATAGACTATGAGTTAAAAGTTAAAAGACTATAATGTAATTGTTAGAAGATATATCATTTTTAATGAATCTATTATACCATGTCTGGAAGGAAAGGAAAATAACTTGAGTGAGAAAGATGTTTAAATTAAGGTGGAGTCTTCTCAAAATGAAAGAAAAACTTATGTACCTATAGTTCATGAATCTGATCTTTATTAAAATGCTATCTTAACTGAAAATGAAAACAATCAAGAAATGCTATCTTAACTGAAAATGAAAACAATCAAGAAACTTATTTCAATAATCAATCCGATCCTGCAGCTCTTTCTCTTAATGAATATCAACTCACAAGAGATGAGGAGACAAGGCAGATCACACATCCTACTAGATTTGATTGTGATGATTTATTTTATTGTTTACTTATCAAGATCAATTTGAAAATGAGCCAAACATCTATGATGATGCTATGAACTGCAAAGATGCTAAAAACTGAAAAGTTTCCATGGAAGATGAAATGTCTTCACTTTTTAAAAATAAAACTTGAGAATTGGTTGAAAGACCTATAGGGTATAAGCTAATTGATTGTAAGTGGATTTACAAGATAAAAGAAGGTGAAAGTATTAGATATAAAGTTAGACTTATAGCTAAAGGGTTCACACAAAAGGAAAGTGTTGACTATACTGATAATTTTTTTCCCTGTAGTTAAATATACTACTATCATATGCATTCTTGCTCTTGTTGTTCAATTTAAACGGGAACTTGATCAATTAGATGTTAAAACTGCTTTTTTCTATGGGGATTTAGATGAGAAAATTTACATAAGGTTGCATGTTGGTTTTATTAGAGGGGATTCTGAAAATGTTGTTTGTTTGTTTATTAAACAAATCTCTTTATATGTTAAAATAAGTTACAAGGCAATAGTATAAAATGTTTGACACTTTTGTTTTTGAAACAAGGTTTTCAAAAAAGTAACTATGATACTTGCCTCTACTACAAAGGTAAAGGAGGTAAAAACTATATGTATTCAATGTTTTATGTTGATGATATGTTACTTGCTAGTTACGATAAGTCTAAAATTGAAGATATCAAACACAAATTGAAATCTGAATTTGATATGAATGATCTTAATTCTGCCAAAAAGATACTTTGCATGCAGATTCTAAGAAATAAAGAAAAAGATTTGTTTTATTTAATCTACATGATTATGTGGTCAAAATTTTGAAAAAGTTTAATATGGTTTACTATAAACCTGTTATATTGCCACTTTCAAACCATTTTAAACTTTCATCTAAGTTCTGTCCTAAAACTGATGAAGAATTTGTTAGAATGTCTAGAATTTCATAAGCAAATGTGATTGGATCTGTTATGTATTTAATGTTTTGTACAAGACCTGATGTTGCTCATAATGTTAGCATACTTAGTAAATTCATGAGTAACTTTGGAGAAGAACATTGGAATGCATTAAAATGGCTTATAAGATATCTGAAAGGAACTTTAGATTTTAGTCATGTGTTTAAAATTAGTAAAGATGGGATAACTTTAAAGGGTTTTATTGATTCTGACTTTGTTGGAAATATTTCAACTTTAGCTTATTTCTTACTCTACGTGGTACTGTAATCAGTTGGAAGTCTCAACTTCAAAAGGTTGTGGCTTTGTCTTCAACTGAAACAGAACATATTGCTGCTCCTGATGCTATTGAAGAAGGTAGGTTGAGTAGGCTGTTAAGTGAACTTGATATGTTGATGAAAATGCAATTTTGTACTCAAATAACCAAAGTGCTATACATTTGAATAAAAATCTCATATTTTATGATAGGACTAAACACATAGACATTAAATATCATTTTATTATGAATATTATTTTAAAATGAATTCTGAAAAATTGGGAAGCTTGCAACTCAATTTAGTCCTTCAGATATGAGAACAAAAATAATGTCTTTAAACAAATTTCATAATTGTTTGAACTTATTAACTATTGATACTTTGTAATGCATAAATAGGTACCTAGAGCAAATGAAAATTAAATTATTGGTGTTGCTCTTGGTTGCACTTTTTGGTCCCGAGTTTTTGGTAACAAGGTGGAGATTGTTGAGACTTGAACCTGTGATGTGCTCCCAAAATTGGGTTAAAGTCACATTGTTGGAAATGCAACTTTCTTAAATTGAGGATTTTTTACAGGATGGCAACACGTGTCCTTATCGTGGCCCTTCATTTAGCATCTTTGTTGTATTAGATATATAACACACACAATGCCGTTTCACTTGACACTTCTTCCTTTTCGTCAGACTATTTGAATTTGAGAGATATATGCCTTTTTCTTTCGGTGGCTAGGGTTTTTGATATGTAGTTTTCTTCTCTCATGAAAAACTCATTTGAGACTGAAATCTATATTTTAGCCTATGATGTTTGTAATATTCTGAGCGATTACTGTCAGAATGAGAAAATTCTTATGGTCATAGTTTCAGAAGGCGTGTTGGAAGTTTCTGGGTGATTTTTCATAGATCTGCAGTTTATTGTTGAAGCGATAAGTGTTTTGTACTTCTTTCTTATATTGAAAGAACATATCTATAATCTTTGACTCGGAGCATTGGTGACGAGCCATAACAGTGCTTATGGTAAACTTTTTTGTCGCATTTTTATTCTTACCTCTCAAATATACATCGTCTCTGATTTTGTTGACGTGCATTGAAATAAGGAACAAATCTTTTGTGAAACTTTTGTATCTATTTTTTATTTCAATTATTAAAAAACGTAAGAGATAAATAAATATTTTTTATGTTTCTTAACAAAATAAACAAAGGTTAAAATCATTTATTATAATTAAAATACGAGGTAGTTTACAAAGTTTGTGTAATGACATTAGGGGTAATTTTATTATCATTACGAATTTTGTTAATTACACAATATTTTTAAGTACTTTTTTTATTTACTTAAATAATTTTTAGTAAAATTACATAAATAGATTTTAATATATTTTTCACGTAAAATAAGTATTCTTCCAACACAATCATAAACCTAATTTTTATTCTTTCTTCTATATCATTTCTTCCTCAAATTTTATCAAACCAGTGAGTTAATAACTAATTCTATATCAATTATTTCTCATTAATCTTTTATAAGTTAATTTATTTTTAATCAATTGTATAAATATACAATTAAAATTGACGCATGGGTAGTAATTGATGTTGTCTTTAAGTTAATTGCATTTAATTTTTTCATCACAACGTAAGCAAATTTTAGAATTGTTAGAAAAAAAAAAATGTGTGAGGCTTGGATTTGGAAATACATCAGGCAAAGAGGGAGACACCGCCATGGCTTCGAAAGCCCAGTTGCATGCTAATCGAGTTAGCCGATATAGGTAATATTTTCCCAAGCCTGACCCAATTCAACAAAAATAATTCAAATAATAATCATCACACCCAGGGGCGGAGCTAGACTTC
>CAIGRS010306483.1:0-11702 GCA_903798395.1 Fraxinus floribunda
TGATCACAGATCAAAATTTATAGGTAACATGATCACAAACTTCCAAATTAGTTGGTCACAGATTTTTTCACGATAACAGATTATATAATTTTTAGGTCATAGATAACAAAATGGTTAGTCACAAATTATATTTTTGATTACATGTTATCGAATTTTAAGGTCACAAATTATATTTTTAGTTACAGATTACTTGTTGTATGGTCACAGCCCAAGTCACAAGTCAGGTCACGGGTTATTTTCAAATGGTCACAGCATGATTGACAGAATATATTTCACATGGCTCAGGTCACAGCACATGGCTCAAGTTACAGTATAGGTCACAGCACAGGTCGCAGATCACAGCACAGGTCACAACACATGGCTCAAGTCATAGCATTGGTCACGGGTCAACTGATGGGTCACATAGCACAAGCCCCCTCCAATGTCTCCATCGCCACTTGCGGACACCCTCACACGGTGGCCGACGACACCACCACTACACCAGCACCGAAACCAACACTCTGACCACTCCACGACTGCCGTTAGTCGCATTGGCGTCGCAACTGCCGCCGTCAAAACCACAACCACCATCTCCAGACAGCCCCGTCATCTCAAACACCACAACTGGCACCACCTTACCACCAACAAACTAGATCCACAATTTCCTTGCCAATGGTGTAGTATCCTCTGGCAAAGTTATTGGCAGCATCCTCCTTCCCGCTGATGAACTATTCCGGTTGGAAGAGTTAGCGATAAGCTCCAGTGCGAACATCATCGATCACAATAGGCTCTAGATCTACAAACACAGCTCAAAGAAAGTGCCCGTTTAGCAGCCAATGAAATTGAAGATGCAGATTTTAATTTTATAAATGAATTATCACCAGATCCATTTGATAATACCCTAGATTTGATCATCAGTTCCATATCCCTGACCTTTACATCGTAAGAGAGAGTTTTATGAGTCCAAGATATTTTTGCAACATCGATCAAAAAAATCCAATCAGTGCATTCACCGGAACCCTAAGTCGAAGCTCCTCCGACGAAGCAACAATCACCCAACGCACCACCACAGATTCACAAAACCCAACACACCAAACCCAAATTGGGCTGCCCAAAATTGCACCACAGATTCACAAAATTACACCAAACCCAACAGATTCGCAGCGGCAACGTTGCCCTAATTTGCAGCAGCGCCACAATGCTGCTGCAAATTAAGGCAGCGTCGCGAGCTTTGAACTAGGGTGGAGACGAGAGAGAGGGGGAGAAGAAGGGGAAGAAGGGAGAAACATCGTCGGAGAAGACCGCCGCCGAGAGAGAGAGAGAGGTTGAAAATTAATTTCGGGGTGGGGGTGGGGGTGGGGTATATATATATATATATATTAATTTTCATGATATTATTATTAATATTTAATTAAATATAAAAAAAACATGTATCTATATATAAAAGATCTGATTTTTGAAAATTAAATCTTGACATCTGATTTTTGAACTTGGATATTCGAAAGTAGGGATTTGGACACTAATGTTATTGTCCATCCTCCATTGCTAGATCCAATACGGGCACCAGATAATATAATATTAGACCATCATCCAATACAAATTGACTCGGGTATGTCTGGCCATGCTTAAAAAAAACTAAAATTACTTATAAGTAACTGTCGAACTTATTTTTAGATGTTACAACTTGTTGCACTTTGAGTATTCATTGATATTTCCGTGGCATTTATGTTCCCCAAACAATTTTTTTGGAGTACATAAGGACACGTGGACGTTAAATTTTCTTCAAATAGACACTTGAATAATGGGGCGCTTAAGTTAAGGGCAGTAAAAAAATATCCATAAAAGTGATTATCTGATTATTTAAAATTAAATTGAATAAGACAGTTTGGATGACCTCGATGCGACAAAAAATGAATAGGGAGCCAAGCGAGACAAGTAGTAACATATGGGGACTGGGCGGCAGAATTTTCCTAAAATAAATTATCCACCAATAGAATAAGCCCTGTTTGGTTTAGCAAAAATCATGATTTTAGTAAATTTTTATAAAATTTGATTAAATGTATGTTAGAAAAGTTGTTAAAAGTTATGGATCCCGTTAAATGTACGGTTGAAAATAATTTTGAAAAAAAAAAAAAATTAAAATTGAGGCCAAACGGGACTAAGTATTTGTCTTAAAACATTTTTTTTTCCTTATAAATAAATTTTAATTAAAAAATTAACTTTTCAAGTTTATACACAGGCCACAGCTGGCCCAGTATGTGAATATTATATAATATGGGTAACAAGTTGTGATAAGTTTAAAGATAAAAAGTATATTTGATTAGCTTAAAAGAAAATAAAGTCAAGCTTTGCCAAATATGCGCTATAAAATATTCAATTTCGGCCAGTTGATTTCTTTAAATTTTGATCATTCAATCTCCATTCATAATTATACAAACTCTCTCTCTCTCTCTCTCTCTCTCTCTCTCTCTCTCTAAATTCCATGGCTGCAAAACATTGCATTGCAAGTTTTGTGGAAATGGAATCTATGAAATGCATTATTCATACACCAACTGTATATGCAAAACAATCACTTCAATTTGCCACTCAAGTAAGTACTTATTTTACATTTTCTAATTATAAGTTGGAAGTAAGTGCATAAAATTCAATGGATTAAGGGCTAGCTAACATCTTAGAGCTCATAATTGATTATTTTGTGCAGAGACATAATAATCAATTTTGTTCACTCTCCATGAATGGCTGCCAAGGTGATCCAAGGGCTCCAATTGGAACCATCGAAACTCGAACTTTTCCAGCCGTCCCGAATCTGGCATTGGCTATGGGCAACCTCAGTTCCGCGATTTTCGACATGAAATCCAACCCTCCACCGTTTGATTCTGGAATTATTCGTCTCGAGGTAATAAAAAAATACTCCTTAAAGCTTTAGACTGAACTATATTAAATAAGATGATGATTCAATACATTTTCTTGAGCGTGACATGTAATGTGTATATGCCACGTGGTTGGTTGATAGAGGATAAATCATAGAAGCCCAAACTTGTTCCTTATCCTACTCTTATCCCAATTCCCATATAAAAAAAAGAGTTGATAATTTATTGTAAAGATATATAATTATTGATTCTTATTGTTAATAGAATAAGAAAGTCTAAACTTGTGGTGAATAAAATTGTCGAAATATTTTCAAATGGTGAAATTTTATTGGTTGATGCAAATTACTTTAATTATAATTTCATTATTTTTAAATATGTTTATAATTATTGATTCTCATTTTTAAAAATCGAATGCACTTTGATAGAATGAGTGTTTTCTTTGAAGAGTGAATATTTAATATGTTTAGAAGTGATTATAAACCGTGAATCTTATGGAACATGAGGATAATAAGTTATCCCTATAGAATGTATAAATAAAAAGTAGTTTAACTAGTTTAAATTATAATTTAAATGGATATTTATGGATTATGCATGATACGAAAATTCTTCCGAGAAAAAAAAAAGGAAGTGAGAGCATCAAGATAAGTTGTTTAATTGAAGAAGAATAGGCTCTATATTTGAATACTGAATACCCACACTTGAGATAGCTTACGAGCAAGTCGATCAAAGCAAGGATCACGGTCCATTTGCATTTTCTTCCATGCTCAAGAAGGTGCATCAAAGAAAAGTGGTTGCTTCTCTCCTAGATTGATGGCCATTGTACCGTCGGTGGCCTATAATCAAATGCGCATGTTGATCTCTTTGGTCTCGCTCCCTTCTCATACTATTACTTCCCACTAAAAAGAGCGATTTGAGAATCTAGAGAACTTTTTTGAACTTTTGTCTTCGTGTGTGCTAACCGCTCCCACGTAAAAGGTTGAACACTTGTATGCAATTTCCCTAAAACAAATGATAATTGGCGTTAATTGTACGAACTCTTAAACCAATTGCAACTAGATCACTTTACTTCAATTGACAACAATTGAGTCACTTAACTTCAATTCAACAACAATTAAAGTGCTTCATTAGATTTCCGTCAAACAACTTAAAAGGAAGTTGTTCACTGACATGGCCTTCTACATGGACTTACCAAATCAACAAAGATTCAAAACATAAAAGGAGAACAACCCACCCTTACCCAAAAATGTATTGATTGTGCTACATGTACATAATAAGTTTACATAAACATGATGTGATGAAATATAATTAGATCATAATTTCTTCAATTCAACAAAATAAAAAATAAAAACTTTCACACTCTTTTTCGACACATCATTTATATGTAAACTATTATATAACTACTTATATACAAATAACATTACTCAAAATCCATTCCTCATAAATCTCACCCCTACTCAATGCCACCACTACCATCCATAGCCACCACTCCTACACATCGGCATAGCTCTTTGGATCGAATAAGAATCATATTGAAATTGATATGTGTTCTACTCTTTATATTTAATGATGGATGGTGCAATGCATCATTGGACTTTTTTAATATTAATGTTACCACATCAAATCAAACTCATTCAATTTAATATGGTTTTATTTATAAATTCAAACAAAAAGATATATTGAGTTTTATGGATGTAACTTTAGATTATAAGAGCTCGTGTTCCTTTCATCCTTTACAAGTTAACATTCTCGGCCCCTCAAAGTATAAAGAAAATAGAAGTGATATTGGAGCACGTGTCTTATAGAATTCACGCCAGTCAATAGTTAAGCATTTGATGTAAATTGTTTTATGAATAGATTGAGAAGAATTTAGATAACAGTAATATAATTTATAAACTTGTATAGTTAGAAATTTCATTGGTATGAATTAGTGAATTTGAAAACTTAACACGGTGAATATAATTGGATTGGAATTGAATAGTTCGATTCCATACTTAGAGATTGAACCATGGTTCCATTATCAAAATAATCATCAGTACTTGGTTCAATTCAACTCTCTTTAGAATATGGAAAAATTGGATGGCATCCACTCCTAAATACATATTCACCATCGCAAACTCCCTATAACCACCCAAAACTCAATATCACTAAAAGTAAACCCACCACTGCAAGACCCCAATTAAAATACGGGGAAAATGTTTCAAATCACGCTTCATTAATTGTAGAGTTCCAATTTCGTATCTAGCATCACTAATAGATGATGGTCGGATGGTGGCAATGGATTGATTTTGGGGTTGTGATGGAGATAGAGGGGGTGTGGGAAGATTCGAAGGCAGATAGTTTTTTTTTTAAAGGGTAAACATGTGTTTTTGCTAGTAGTGTCTAAATGTGGCCAATGTTGAAACATAGTAGTTTTAACGTCCGTCTTGTTTTTGGACGGAATTCAAACTTAGTGATTTAATTGCAATTAAATTCGAATTAAGTGATCCAATTGCTGTCAATTAAAGTCCAGTGGCCTAATTGCATTTAGCATGTAAGTTTGATGGTTGGTGGTACAATTAACCCTGACACTTTTGAATAGCACACTTCCCCAATTCACCTTTGAATCACGCTTCACGTACATGAATTTGTGTGCGTGGGGATTTTTGGTCTTTAGATAATAAACCCTGACAATTGTAACGTGGTAATTTATTTTTTTTATTGAGCATTTCCAAATAGCATTATTCATGATTTTAATCAAAATCTCCATGGATTTGGGAAGGTACCAATTCTGCAGCGGATTGAAGCCCTAGACTGGCTTCATGCGCAGAGCCATCAGCTTCTTCCTCGATGTTTCTTCTCCGGTCGCAATCCAAGCAATGTCGCCTGCATCGAGAATGGCAGCACTTCAAATGAACATCAACACAAGCTTGTCAGTGTTGCCGGGATAGGTTCTGCAGTGTTCTTTCGCCACCTCCATCCATTCTCGTTGGACGATTGGCGCGCCATAAAAAGGTGCAGTCTTTACGAGTCATTCACTTTTTTTTTACTGGCTTTAATTGGGGCAATTTAATACTAGTAATGGATTTAATTAAGTATTTAATGTAGCCGTTATTTTCTATAATTGACTATCAGAATGAATAATTTTTAGAAATGATTGCTGGCTAGGTCTTGAATAAGATAGATGTGAATGTTGTAATCAGGAGTTGAATAGGCTTCTTCTGAATCCTGAATTTCGCATACAATTACTCTTGCGTTTGGATGCCAAAGGAAACGTGAGGGAAATGGGTGTACAAGTATAATCAAGAGTGGCATTTTTACAATTATTAATTTGGCTATTTTTACATGAGAAATTCTAGATTTACCAATTTTTCTTTTCTTCATGACAATCCATGGATCCAAAGGGATCTTTAGAGTTGCATGTTTTAAGGAAACAAGATAATTACTGGTGTCTCACGACCAGTTGAAGAAGTCAAACCCTCCATCCTATCCCTTACTCATCATTGATATATTGCAAAAAAACAATGGATGGATCAATTAAAAAACCTGGTTTCTTAAAATTTGGAGCAGTTTTTAGTTTTTATGTCAGCACTGGTCAGGTTTCACCTAATAGCAAAGCAAGCACAGCATTTGCCAAAAGTAGTAATGCTGGATGATTCAGCTAAGAGTAAACTTGAATGTGGTGAATTACTTAATCAGAGACAATCAGAACCATGATGAACTTCAGATTCCTAATAGGGGGTTTTTGTTAATCGAAGGTTCTTATCCAAGAAGTGTCCACTGATTCGTGCTTATGGGGCTATCCGCTTTGATCCAATGGCTAATATAGGTTCTGAATGGGAAGCTTTTGGTTCATTTTATTTCATGGTTCCTCAGGTGATAATTTTTCTTTCTTTCTAAGGAAGTACTGCTATCATTCTATAGTGTATGAAGGCGTGACTTTTGTTTGTATATAAGCAACCTGTTGCTAGATACTAAATGCAGGTTGAATTTGATGAGTTTGAAGGAAGTTCAATGATTGCTGCAACGATTGCATGGGACAGTGCCCTGTCATGGACATATAGAAAAGCAGTTTCTTCAGTTGAGGCTACAATATGGCAGGTCCGATTCCTCCTATTTGCCCAGTCATTTTTTATTTGTATTATTGTCTTTCTGTACTCAATATAATACTACCTTGCAGGTTTCTTCTGCTGTCAAGAGATTAAATAAAGACGCTCCTCAGGCTATTGTGCTCAACCAGGCACACATTCCTAATAAAATATCATGGGATTCAGCTGTTAGGCGAGCCTTGGACATGATAAACAGGAAAAACTCAGTGCTAATAAAGGTTATATATATAGATAACCATCACTTTGGAATCCTTGGTTTTGTTTATAGGACATGTATGGTTACGATAGAAACTAGAAATGGAGATTAAATGATGAAAGATGGGTAACTAGAGCTCACAACTTTTTTCTGGAAACTACAATTGAAGTTCTCGATGATTTTGTTTAACATTATTAATTTTTTTTGGTCTTCTGGAAAAGAGTTCCTATATCACTCAGCTCTAATTTCATTCTCTTTCTCTGGGAAATAAAGGTTGTGCTTGCACGTAGCAGCAGAGTACTGACAACAATAGATATTGACCCTTTAATGTGGCTGTCATGCTTAAAGGTATTCATGACTTATACAATTTAATTTTGAGTTTAACTGATTTGATGGGTGATATACGGGATGTTTACTATTATGCTTAACCTTATAGATTGAAGGGGACAGTTCCTATGCCTTTTGTCTTCAGCCTCCTGAATCTCCTGCATTTATTGGTAACACTGTGAGTAAATTATGACCCTCTCAATTAGATGAAAGTGAGAATCCATTTCATGTTTTGCTCTTTCACTTCCATAATACTCTCAGTTATAAATAAGAAATAATAATCAATTTGCTCTTTTGCCTATTTACTTCCGTTATAGTGTCAACTTTTTGCTTAGCATCAGAATACACATGATAAGAGTGACTTATCTGAAGATGTATCGGGTAGACTTAGAGATAGTAATTTGAAGTCATTTTAGGTTGTGACATGGCAATGATGTGTCAATATCATTATTAGAAATATGAAATCAAGATACTATCCTGCAAGTGCTTGAGTTTTAAATGCGTCTAGGCATAATATCAATTTATTTGTTGTTCTATGAATTTGGAAGCAAAGTATAAGCATAATGCAACATTTTCTTTTTCCTCTTTATTGATGGAAAAGGTGGGTTATTAACATGGAATTGACTTATGTCAGGAATTCAATAGACAATTCAATCATTGGCACTATTACAATGACAACATTATTTTTGCATGTTTGTGTATTATGATAGTCTATAAGTGGAGAATGATTATGGATTCATGGATATTTTTCTCACAAATATTGATGTAAACGATCACACCATGCTGTGATAAACTGATGATAAATTTTCTAGAAAATGTACAAAAAGGAGATTTAAACATTTACGACATAGATCCTTCAGTTGAGTAGTTAAAATTTGAAATTAGAATAGCTTACTATAGGAATTTCCTTGAAATTCAAAAATTTGAATATCTATATTCCAAGTTCATATACTGGCTGTAAAATTATTTAGATAATGCATCATCATTTGCTGGACCCAAATTTTGTCTAGTTTTCATGGAGTTCTTTATTGTCATGCAAGGATTCCATGTAAGACTTGATGAATTCTATGACATGGCATGATTGAAAGTACGTTGTCTTTCAATTGCTTGTACTTTGTGAATAGCCAGAGCGACTATTTTATCGAGACCGACTAAACATTTCTAGCGATGCTTTGGCTGGAACCCGAGCAAGAGGTGGATCAGAGTCTCTGGATGTACAGATAGGAAATGATTTACTTTCCAGGTTAATCTCAAATAAAACAATAATTTTATATTCTATTTGATACTTCGAATATCTTCCATTCATCTCGTTTCTGTTGCCATTGAATGTTAAACTCAATAATTCATTTAAGTTTTCAATTGATTTGCAGTCCTAAAGACCACCATGAGTTTACTGTAGTTCGGGAATATATTAGAAGAAAACTAGAGGCAAGTGATGCCTAACCTGCAGATGTCTGCAGTACACCTCTGAGTAGTTACATTTTACATATATAAAAATATGTTAGGAGGCTTTGTTCTGTTTACTTGTATTTCCATTCTGCAAATGACAATAGTTCTGTGCCTCTATTTTGCTTTCCAGACTGTATGTTCCAGCATATTGATTGAACCTGAAAAAGCTCTACGAAAACTCCCAAGAGTTCAACATCTTTATGCTCAATTTACAGGGACCTTGGAGAGAGAAGATGATGAAGTATGACCTTTATGCTTCTTCTAATACTTGATATTCATTATGGCTTTTACTTATCATGAGCATTGACAAAATCTTACCTCTGAAGTTCTTAGAGTTATAAAATAAACTCTATTGGTTGGTTCAATGTATATTCCCTTAGCAGCTTTCCCATGATAAAACGGAAAGAAAAAGACAACAATAAATGCCAAACCATCTATAGCATTACTTTTTTGGTGGTTGTTTTGCCAATTGTTAGGATGAAGTAAGGTATACTCAAAAAGGGTTACAGTTACAAAATTTTTAGAGAAAGACGCGAGCATCAAGGTGTGCCGAACAATAATACCCCAAACGACTGGAAGAAGGTTAGGATTTCAGAGTGGAACTTGGAGAATTTTTTTATGAAGAGTAGTACTTTTGACCTCACTGCAGAGATGGAAATAGAATGAATGAGCAGAGAGGATAAACTAGTCTCAAGCTGAGATAAAAACCGACTTCTGTATCTTGAAGACTAGGCTAACTTGGACCCCCAGTTTTAGTACGTGAATTTGACAATTTCTATACAGCCTAACAAATCTCAGCGTTACTGCTATGATTCTGTTTCATTAAGTGCCAAAATTACCAAATTCCTCCTTATAAACTGTTATTCCCTTCAACGATTGCAGAAACTACCAAAGGCCTCTTAATAAACAAAGAAACATACAAAAACAAAGCAACATACAGGTAAAAGTAGAAAACCATCAGAGTTCACACTGCCTAGACACCACAAACTACCATGGATACTTTACCTTCAAACTAAAAATTCTTTGAGATGAGATTTATAGGATAAATTTCTTGAGTTCCAAAGTGATTGTGCTTTTCCTGACCGTGTAATAGTTATTGCATTGCTCCACTTCATGATAAAAATGTAATAATGACTGTTAGTCAATTTCATTAAATAGATTATAATCGTCAAGATAAAAGTTCTAATTATTTGTGTTGTTTCCAGTTTAAGATTTTGTCATCCCTTCATCCAACTCCAGCTGTTTGCGGGTTTCCTGCTAAAGAGGCACAGGTGTTAATAGCAGAAACTGGTATATAAATATTGCTGCACTTATTTATTAAATAATTTTCTGTATTTTTCTCTGGTATAGCTATTTTTTTATCTGATTTAAGTTTTAACTGTCGCTTTTGCTGTTTATTTACACAAAGAATTAATCCGCAGTTCAGGGATCTCACCATTAATCAACATATTTTGTAGAAATGTTTGACAGAGGATTATATGCTGGTCCTGTTGGATGGTTTGGTTGTGGGGAAAGTGAGTTTGCAGTGGGAATAAGGTCAGCCTTGGTTGGCAAGGTGAAAACTAATAGCCTTTTCATCCTTGTATATTTTTCCAACTTTTCTACCGCAATGAGTTCTGTAAGGCTGTAAGTTAAAATAACCTATGGAAACAAGTGCAGAACTTAATTAGCATATAAAGCTAAATTTGTGCATTTTATATTGTGATTGTCCATATAATAATGCAATATCATTAATGGGATAATATTAATTTGAATCTCAAGGGTTTTGGTGCATTGATCTATGCGGGAACTGGTATAGTGGAAGGAAGTAATTCTGCCCTGGAGTGGCAGGAACTGGAGCTGAAGACATCACAGGTTTGTGTTTGACTGCTTGTATGTGATAGAAATACCTCCATTGGATAACCATATTATCACATTTTACAGTTATGTCTAAGAAAATAAACTGATGGTGAATGTCTATTTAGTCCATTTTTTGTGCATTTTTTTTTTCAGTTCACCAAATTGATGAAACCTGCGCCTCTTTTGTTGAGGGGAGAAAATAGAATAGTAGTACAAAAAGGTTAGTGGTTTTGAAATATGTATCGATACTTCACAATTCATTTTGGACAGATTATATGTTTTCCTGTCCAATTCTTGGGCATTTAGGTATTTTGAAATTGCAAAATTTTTCTGACTGGAGTATTTTATATTCTACATTCCCCATCTTCTGTGAACAAAAAAGAGTGAGCACATATGCATATGCTACTTGTACACTAAAACTTAAATTCTCTGCCGCAATAGCAGTTTCAAATGTTATAATGATTGAAGCTTGACATTTGTTATTTACATCTTTATTTTCTTGAATTCTTGGTGAAATTTCTCGAATACATTCGGTACCATCAAAAGTAGAATGAAAATTATACAGTTCACTCTTAGCAGCAAAAAGTTTTTGAATCAAGATTGTGGTAGTTCTCAGCACTGACTGATTTTATTTTTTGTAATTTCATTCAGTGGCGGATCGCCAAGGATAAGACAAAATATTTAATGGAGAGCAGATTATGTCAAATGCTGATAAAGGAAGAAAGGTCAACTGAAAATTTATACTTAGTCAATTGTGAAGAAAATAAGCTGGCGTTTTTTTATTTTTTTAAAAAAAAATTCCCCCTTTTAGATGGTTGGTTTCTATTGTCTATTAACAATTAGTAATAGATTCTTATGTTAGGTCCATTGTTTCAAGTTATACGCTGCTTGTTCACTTAAATTTGTAGAAGAGTTGGAACTGTTGAAGATAAGGAAAGAATAATCTCAATGATATTT
>CAIGRS010306562.1:0-15425 GCA_903798395.1 Fraxinus floribunda
TAGAATCGAATCGAACTATTGGATTTGGTCTTATCCACCCCTAATTGTATTTGTGAATACTAATAACTCTTAAAATTAGTGTTCAGCATGAGTTGTATTACATATTATTAGTTGAATGTTTAATATAGTTAATGAAATGACAAATGAATGTAGGCCACGACACGTGCGCAATAGGTGGAAAAGCACGTGAGTCACAGCTCATCAGGGATCTGGTTTCGATAATTCGATATTATCGCCATGATTTTGTTGCTATGTGTCCCATTTTCTCTCTAATGTCAATGGATCTAAAGTCGCACTCACCCTGCATTATTATTATTATTATTATTTTATGGACATGTATATAAAAATTGATATATTGATTTACCTTCACGTGAATTTGCAATAATACCTTTTTTTAATTAATTCCCCCCCCCCCCCCCTACCTTTTTTTTTTCTTTTCTTTTTTACGCATAGGAGGTGTCAATTACACAAAATGTTTGTGTGTACAATTAATTTAATCGTCATTTTCTACCGAAATTGTCCCCACCCCACTTTGTTAGCCCTACTTAGTGGTGGCAAACGAGCCGAACCGGGTCGGCTCGCCCGTTGCCCACGAGCTCCAGGCTCGTTATAAAACGAGTCGAGCTTCTGCTTGGCTCGTTGTCGTGGGCGAGCTCGGTTCGGGCTCGCCTTTTTTGATATTTTTTTAACTATCCTTCCAACAAAAAAAAAAAGAAGAAAAAAAATTAGATGAGCCGTTCGTAAAAAACGAGCCGACCTGCTCGGCTCGTGCTCGGGCTCGTTTTTTGACAAGCCCGAGCGACTCGTGAGCCGTTACAGTACGAGCGGATGAGTCGCTCGACTCAATTGCCACCGCTAGCCCCCGACTACTAATCTGCATTTTCCCTAAAATGCCCTTCCTATTCAGAGTTCGGAATAAATTGGCATCTTTCTCGCCTCTTCCCATTTGCTCGTGTCCTCTTTTCTCTGTGTCGCACTCTCAGGTACTTCTCTCTAACACTCTGTATGTCTGTCTGTCTATTTTTATTTTTCGTTTTCGGTAAATATTGGCACTTTGTTGATCTGATTGGACCTGGCTGCTTTGTTTGCCTCTGTTGATTTAAGTTTTAAAGCTTGATTTTGTAAAATATAAAAGTTGCTGTAAAAATTATGGCTATTTTTCGTTTTTTCCCGTGGAAAATGACTGGATTTTGCTACCTGGTTTGGATATGAACTTTGCTGCCTCCATTTTTGTTTTCTACTCGTAGATCTATGGAATGTTTGAGTTGTTTTTTCTTTTACTTCGACATTGCTTCTCCTTGTAGTTGGTATACTCTTATGTTGCAGATCTGGCTTATGAGCGTTGCTTGAGAGAAAACTAGAAGAACAAAGAATTAATGGTGTTTATAAATGAATTTAAGTCTAATTTGATTAGTTGTAGACTCTGTGCTAACCTGCATTCGCCCGTGGCATGGCAAAAATGCTGAAAGAGCACCGTCCTCTTTGGTATACACACTACATGTGCGTGTGATGTATCCACGTTCATTCACAAATTTCAGTCACTCGCAAATGAGCACGATGTCTTTCATTCTCTAAGGATGTGCCTGACTGCTTATTTTGAGTTTGAAATGTTGAATGGACAGTAAAGTGTAGTATTGTCAAAATAAAGAAGGGTTTTTTTTTTTTTTTTTTTAAAAAAAAAATAAGTTTAGCCAATAAAATGTGTGAGGTTCGCTTAATTGTAAATTATTATAATATCAAAAATTTAAACATTACCAATTCTTCTTGTTCCATTTGGTTAGGAATTGTTGTTACCTCGCACTCCCACTCCCACCCAAAGAACAAAAATAAAATAGATATTAAAAAAATATTTGAAATAATTTATCATGATAAATTATGAATTTATTTAAAATATTAAACTTAGTTCTTTGACATTATTACAGTAAGAATTTAATTTACCAAGCATGAAATTTCAAGTATAGTTATTCAAACACAATATTTAAATGAGTACTACAGCATCAGTATTTTATAATTAAATTGTTTCATAACGTGGCAAAAAAAAAATAAAAATCTGCACTTTCTTATACAGTAGATATATTATACTGAATCAACTTATAATTTTACGTTTTAAGTATGGATTCTAAAAACCTGATGCAAAGGTGTGGTTAGACTTTGTAAGTGTGAGTCTTAGACACAACAATTTGCTAGCTTCAGTTGCAAGTGGTGCAATTAATGGGATTAATCCAACTATTTGCACCATAGTCAGAGAGTCCAGTATATCAAATTTGTCAGTTGCGTCAGTCTCGAGTGATGGTGGCATTTCTCTATCCTCATTGTTCCTTGTTGGTCTGTTTTAGGCCATATGTATATATGTTACTCAGGACTGGCTTTTTCCCCACGAGAGTGGTGTTTGTATTTGACTGAGCATATGTTGAATAACTTCAATATTTTGTTGCATTACTTCTTTCTGTATCAACCTTAGAAATTTTTTATCATTGCAATATGAGGTTGGCTAAAGTTTCTAAAACGTTTCGTCTTTTCTATCTCAGGCCTCTTCGTTTTCCAACATGTCAGATCTTGAGGCCCCCCTGCGCCCGAAGAGGAAGAAGATTTGGGTAGATTACTTTGTTCAATTCCGATGGATTATTGTTATCTTTGTTGTTCTTCCCATTTCCTTCACATTGTACTTTCTTACATATCTTGGAGATGTGAGATCCGAGTGCAAATCCTTTAAGCAACGCCAGAAGGAGCATGATGAAAATGTTAAGAAAGTTGTAAAACGCCTCAAGGAGCGGGACCCAAAAAAGGATGGGCTGGTCTGCACGGCACGTAAACCCTGGATTGCTGTAGGAATGCGTAATGTGGACTATAAGCGTGCTCGTCATTTTGAAGTTGATCTTTCTGCCTTTAGAAATGTTCTCGATGTTGACAAGGAGAGAATGATTGCCAGAGTTGAGCCTTTGGTCAACATGGGTCAGATAAGCAGGGTCACTGTCCCAATGAATCTTTCCCTTGCAGTTGTTGCTGAACTCGATGATCTTACTGTTGGTGGTCTAATCAATGGCTATGGTATTGAAGGAAGCTCCCATATTTATGGCTTGTTCTCTGATACTGTTGTGGCCTATGAAATTGTTTTGGCAGATGGGAAGTTGGTTAGAGCTACAAAGGATAACGAGTATTCTGATCTTTTCTATGCTATCCCCTGGTCTCAAGGGACATTGGGACTCCTTGTTGCAGCCGAGATTAAGCTTATACCTGTCAAGGAATACATGAGACTCACATACAAGCCTGTAGTGGGTAATCTGAAGGAGCTTGCTCAAGCGTACGTAGATTCTTTTGCTCCAAGGGATGGAGATCAGGACAATCCTGAAAAGGTACCAGACTTTGTCGAAACTATGATTTACACTCCGACAGAAGCAGTTTGTATGACGGGAAGATACGCTTCAAAAGAAGAAGCCAAAAAGAAGGGTAATAAAATCAACAGTGTTGGTTGGTGGTTCAAACCCTGGTTCTACCAGCATGCACATACTGCATTGAAAAAGGGGGAATTTGTGGAGTATATTCCCACCAGAGAATATTACCACAGGCATACAAGATGCTTATACTGGGAAGGGAAGCTCATCCTTCCATTTGCTGATCAATGGTGGTTCAGGTATCTCTTTGGGTGGTTGATGCCCCCCAAGGTTTCTCTTCTCAAGGCTACTCAAGGTGAAGCTATCAGGAACTATTACCATGAGATGCACGTCATTCAAGATATGCTTGTTCCCCTTTACAAGGTTGGAGATGCTCTGGAGTGGGTCGACCGTGAGATGGAGGTATTATATTCTTGTCTGTTTCTAAATTGTAGATTGCAAACCCTTAAGGGATAGCATCTGTTCTTTTACCTATATCTTCATGCTTGAGCTCCCAATTTCAATCATGCTAAAAATTGTGTGTTTCTCTAGATATATCCCATCTGGCTATGTCCACACAAACTATATAAGCTCCCCGTGAAAACTATGGTGTATCCCGAACCAGGATTTGAGCTCCAGAGGAGGCAGGGTGATACACATTATGCTCAGATGTATACTGATGTTGGAGTCTACTATGCTCCTGGACCTGTCTTGAGGGGCGAGGTGTTTGATGGAGCCGACGCAGTGCGTCGAATGGAGAACTGGTTGATTGAAAACCATGGGTTCCAGCCACAATATGCTGTGTCTGAGCTTAATGAAAAGAGTTTCTGGAGAATGTTCGATGCTGGTCTTTATGAGCATTGCAGGAAGAAGTATGGAGCTGTGGGTACCTTCATGAGTGTGTATTACAAGTGTAAGAAAGGTAAGAAGACTGAGAAAGAGGTGCAGGAAGCTGAGCAGGCAATTGTTGACACTCCGGATGCTGAAGCCGATCAACCTGCAGATTGTTAGGGAGCTGTTGAAGGTTTTTGGTAGGATTATTGTGTTTTTCCGTTTTTTCCATTTCAGTTTGGTATTTGGTTGGATTCTCGGATTTCCCTTTTTGGTGTTTAGCTTCACATTGTACCTTATTTACTTGTGTTAATCAGATTTCATCATTTTGCAATGACAATCTATTTTGATGGAAATTGGCCTGCATTATTCGTCTCTCTCCTCTTAAATTTAATTATTTTTGGAAAACCCATTCTTGAATTGGCAGAGAGTTTTTAAAACTATTCCCATTCTGCGTATGAGAATATAAAAATAAGATGGATCTTTCGTGTGCGCTAGAGAATGTCATCATGCTGCTGAGCACAATGAGCCAATTAAATTGGGAGGGCTGGGATCTCTATCCACAAGGGTCGTTATTCTATTTCATTTGTGCTTGCTCCTAATTAAATACAATCTTATGGGTTAGTAAAACGTTCCCAGTGAATTTCAAATATGATGCTGTCAAACATCGATAAACCTGTGAAGGGAATGTTTGGTACGTAACTCAAGGTTAAGCCCACCGTTACGAACTTACTTTCGAAGTCAAGTCCCATGTTAGCTTTCTTAGGAATCTGATATTTCCAGTGAGGCAGATTCATTCTAATATGGATGGATCCTATTTAGCACTAATCGTCCTTTGCCACTACTTTAATTATCTTGTCAAACTTGTTGGTTTGGGCTGTTAATTTCTTGGTAGATCTATAAGGTAGACAACGACACGCAGGTTTTCGGCAGATTCTCATTCTTCATTTCGAAATTGACAATCCTGCCAGTGTTCAAAACCGTTGATATGCTTGTGCAAGAAGCCTAATTAATTTGTGTTAATTTAAAAATTTTTACCCTGTAGAGATTGAATATGAATTCCTTGCGAGGTTTTTGTTTATGGTGTGTACTGTTTCCTCATTTTTATTTTTCTATTGGATTGTGACAATTGAAGTTATATTTGATTGTCGTAAACTAAAAATTGATAACAAAAGAACGAATTGACATTTTTTGTACAAGCAATATGGTTCAAAAGGAGTAGTGGGACGTTGTCACATTATCTTATGAATGAAAATTCATTTCAGAGATATGTAAAGATTCGAAGATCTCTAACTAATTTCTCAGATTGTGAAATTTCATGTTCTCTCGGGTCTTTATTTGATTATTTCTTAATTATCTTAAACACGTAACGAACCTGTGCTATGCGCGTATCTGATATCCTCTGTTTGTGGTTCCTTCATGGATAGACTGAAAGGGAGAATCTAAATCAAAAGTCTTAACCAATCACAACCATCCACCTCAGCACCTGTTACTCTTTCACCACACCTTATCCTCTCTCACAGCCACTACTCCCATATAATCTAAAAATCATCAGTCCACACTTCTCCATCCAAACCTCTCTTCAATTCCGATCTTTCTGTACTCAAAAAATGTCACTCACAATTCCTTCAAACCTTTCGAAACCCATTTCTTTACCAAAATTGGGCACTAAAAAAAGGGCTGCAACCATTATTTGCCAAGTTAATTCTCCTAACCAGAGTACATCATCTGATTCAAGTTCAGAGCACTCTCTTAAGGCCTTTTCTGCTGCGATTGCGCTGTCGTCCATTCTGTTATCGGCACCAGTGCTACCAGCATCGGCCGATATATCGGGATTGACGCCGTGCAAGGAGTCTAAGCAGTTTGCCAAGCGTGAGAAACAGGAGCTCAAGAAGCTCGAGTCTTCCTTGAAGCTTTATGCTCCTGACAGTGCTCCTGCTCTTGCCATCAAGGCCACTATGGAGAAGACAAAGCGACGGTAATCAATTCTTTCAAGTTTTGTTGTGGATAAACTACAAGTAATTATTTGATCTTGATGTACCTTTAGTTGATGCAATCGGTGTTGAAGATAAAACTTTAAAAAAAGATATGCAACTCTCTAAAAGCTTGAGCTTGAGAGCAAATCTTACTATCACCTATGAAAGTTATTCAAAGTGCTGATTCGTATTAATCATTTAGGAATGTCTTGGATCAATTCCATTTTAATATGCTGCAGCTATTAAAATTTACATAAGATCAAATTCCTAAGCCCAACAATGAGCTGATAAATGAATCCCAAATTTGTGATTACGATGCAGGTTTGACAATTATGGCAAGCAAGGTCTGTTGTGTGGATCAGATGGTTTGCCTCACTTGATAGTGAGCGGGGACCAGAGACACTGGGGTGAATTCATAACTCCAGGGATTCTGTTCTTGTACATTGCTGGATGGATTGGGTGGGTAGGTAGGAGCTACTTGATCGCCATCAGGGACGACAAGAAGCCAACCCAGAAGGAGATCATCATCGACGTTCCATTGGCCAACAGGCTTATCTGGAGAGGCTTCATCTGGCCCGTTGCTGCCTATAGAGAGTACTTGAATGGGGAACTCATCGACCCAAATGTCTAAATATAATTTTTCAGGTAGAAAACTCTCGACTAAATTTGGAAAGATTTCTTGTTGGATTAATGTTATTATTTGTGAAGTTGTTAATTTGGCTCCTTACATTACAGGAATGAGACTGGAAGGGCAGGAGGAGATGGGGGCGAAGGGGGGCTTGGGTCATTATTGTATCTATATCTGTTTAAGACTTTTTTAACTTGTATGTATGCTTTTATTTGAATCTGGAAACCAATGAGAATCCCTTCTATGTTTATTGTTTATCGTTTCACACCTAGGCATGGTCAACTAGAATGAAATAACATAACTCATTCATACCTTCTTATGAAATAATATACAGTTTATAATACTGGAGAGTTTTTCCTCTGTAGTCGAAGCTTCAAAATTTAACATCGCCAAGAACAAGAAATGAATAATTATTCAATAAAAACTTGTAACTAACGCAACTGAGACTGAAATATTTCAAGATCATCAAGGTACAAGAAAAAGTTCTTACAGTTTGTACCTTGCTTGTTGACGGACAAATTTCTCATGTGCATCTACACAAGTAAAATTTTGGAGGGGTGTATTCCAAAAATAGCATCAGTAGCTCACTTAAGAGTGATTCGTGCGATAATTCAACAGGAATTATATACAGAACCATGCATAGGATCAAATAATATACAGAAATAGGACGGTGAACAGAAAATCTGTGATTGCCTGTACACATTGAATGGATATCTGGTTTTTCACTAAATTCTACGCACTGTAAGGCCAATGCAAAACTTCTACAAAGTTGCCATGGAAAATTGGAGGATCTTGAATCCCTAAGAATCGTTGAATCAAAAGTGATTCATGGAGCAAAACAACTGCTGACCAATTACAATTGCTATTGCAAGCTCCATTATACACAATCAATTTGCACTATTTCTTTATACCTTTACAAACGAAACCTTTTTGGGAGCGAGGTTTTTAAACCATCTCCTATTTCAAGTACTTATTGGAGAACTTCAGCACAAGGCATGCTTACATACAATACAGATTTCCACGTATGTCAGAATCAGCTAGAAGTAATCAATACATTTTCACCTCCACGCCATATTTGTGTCGAACCCTCAAAGTGTGAAGTGCACGAGAGAACCATGATTCAGTTTTCATTGGATCGTTCTGGTCAGTTTGCACTTTGAAATGAAGATAGTATCCGAATAATTCAGACTACAGAGCTTCAAAAGCTCAGCAGCCTGCTGCTTCAGAACAGGACTGCAACCACTCTGGATGACAAGAAGGAGCTTGGCTGCAACACCTCCATCAACAGCTATTAACGAGCATTCGTCAGGGGAGAGTCTGCATATGGACAATAAGATTGAAAGTGCATATTTTGTACAGCTTTCTGAAATTCTCATAAGTAGTTTGACCATACTAGGTATAGTGTGTGAACAATCCTTCAAAGCTTGTCTCCCTTCAGGCACAGAGGACAAGATATCCAAAATGAAAAGGGCTATTTCCAAACATTCCGGATTCAATCCAGATAACAATTCCACCAACTGAGGAATAGCTCCAACACTCACAATCAAACTCCTAACTTGCTTATGTACGCAAATCGATTTTAGAAGACCAAGCCCAGGCAAATGTCCATTAGGGTGTTTCTTATCCCTCACCAGCCTCAACAAACCAACCAACAAGCTATGGCTTGAGACAATTTCTGTTCGAAAACCTTTCCCCTCCATCAATGTTTCAATCAACTTGACACAATTTACTTTTGTTTCAATGGATCCTTCTTTCAAAATATCTATAATTGATGACACCTTTGCAGGTTGCATCAAATTCATTTTTGATTCAGAACTTAGAGATAAGTTCACAAGAATGGCTATAGCTTCTGAACCTACAGCATAGGAAGTAAACGGCCCAAGCAAAGACGACAGAAGAGCCACCCCACCTTCATCAACCACTGCCTTCCTAGCAGTCGAATGAGAAGCCGCAACTTGTTGCAGCTCCTTGAGGGCTTGGATTCTAGTTTGGCCCTTTACCTTCTTCAGTGTATCAATTAGCTCTGATGCCCTTCCATGTGCATCTTCAGATCTCTTCTTCATTTGCGCATACTTCTGAGAAAACCAAGTATAGATTAAATGGTGAAGGGTCCTGTTAGGCGTAACCGTATCATCCCAAAGCTCTTGCATGGTAGTAGGGCAAGTAAAATGCCCCAAATTAAACCATTTGAGAATGTTGGACCTCTCATAGGTTTGCCCGGTACAAAGGGTAACCGGGTCTTGCATCGTCTCGAGAGAAATGGGGCAAATGAACACTGACGGAACTTCAGATGGATTTAGCTCTTCAATCAGTTTCTTCAGATCCAACTTCTCTCCAACCCCTCCACCAATACCCACAACTCCACCTCCACCCAAGACTCCATCTTTCACAGCAGTTTCTAGATCTAGAACATGCGCATCACTGCCACTGTCAAGCCCTTCCCTCTTTGAAGGCTGAAACATAGGCATCTTGGGCGAACCCACAAGCAGTTCAAAACTACCCAACTATTGAAAATACAATTTACAGACTTTGAAGAAAGCACGTTAAGACCCACGACTGGCGCACATGAGAGGTGAAAAAAGGATAAAGAAAAAAAAGAAAATTGAATTGCCTCTATATCGCTTTCTAATGACAACAACAGGCAACAATTCTCTGATTCAAAGGGTGCATCTTTTATTTTCTCTCTTTTCACTTTTTCTTATTTTCTCTTTTCAGTGGTCAAAAGACTCATCGCCATCATCATACAACACATCATAGAGCATTCATAATCAACTCTCTTATCCAAAATCTTATCCAAAAATCAAATCTTTCTACTCATTCAAGCCTAAAAAAAAATAAAAAAATATTCAATTTTAAGCAAAAGATGGAACAAAATCGAAAAATTAGTTGGACCCGTATCTAAAGAACTTGCGAAATTGGGTATTCACTATTCAGAGGCAATCGGGCACAAGAAAGAGAAGAAATTGGAGTGAAGAAGAGAGAATTCTAAAACTTTCTTTAAAATGTTTTTATCTCCCGTTAAAATACACGAGGTCTCAGAGTCTTTATTTCTTTTATAAGTGAAGTTTCCGACTTAGAAACATCTTGAATTGAATTAGAAAATCTTAGAAGACGATATATAAAGCAATAATATTTGTCATTATATTTCTCTGTTTACTATAACTTTTGATTTTTTGTCCATTTTTATAGTGTCGATAGAGTTGGTACAAATAACTTTTGTTGTGGCAAACATATTTGAAATAGTACTTGTGTTGAACCTTGAACCCGTTAATTTCAATACTCATCTAAACAATTGGGTCAATGTGGTCATTTTGGATTTTTTTGAGTTTTTTGTTCGATCAAATAATCAATATTATCTAACACAAAGCACATGTTTTCGTTGCTTTGAGCATAATCTGTTGATTCTAATTAAGAGAAGAAACATTTTTTTTTCTTCGAAACAATTGTAATTCTTCTGAAGTTTTGTACCGATTGAACGTAGCCTTAAGTCTTGATTTTCGACAAGAAAATCGATGTGCTTGTCCAGTTCTTTCTTTAGAAATTTTGGAACACCAATATTTCTTTATTTTTGAATCCATGAGTTTACAACCTTAGGACAACAATTTGTTTCGTAAAATTTTTATCATCATTGACTTTGAGCCTTCTGGCTATTTTTATGACATTGAATTCGAACCTTGTATTTTGAACAACTTGATAGTCATAACAGAAAATCAACGAGATTTTGAAATTGTGAGCATATTGAAATAAAATATTTTCTTGAGACCGTAAAAAATGACTTTGCCTCCTTTTTTAAGTGTTCGAACCCTTGACGAGTAAAATTGTGTAAAATCATCTCGTCGAATCCAAAATATTCGAACCAATTTTGAAATCATTTTAAAAAATTTGTAACACATGCTTAATTGAAAAATATAAACCAAGAATGTACCACTGATCTAAAGTAAAAAAATATTAAACCTAACATCTTGATAATTAAATTAATTGAAATGAGATTCAAATTAATCATCTTTAGATAGACGATTTTTTTTTTCTTCATTTCCATTTGTTTTGCCCTCGGTCTTCGTAAGACATAACCCAATGAATTGAAATTTTTGAGAAATCAATGTAGTTTTTCTTTTGAAGATTTTGTGAATGAGTTAATATGGTCGATCTTGATTTGATAAGGATAGTTTCATAATAAGCTCGGGTCTTTTTGATATTTCTTGAAGTGAAATGGAAATGAGGAGGGAAATTTTTCTGAAGACGTTACTCAAGAGAAGAGTATCTATGGAATCAAGAAGTCTCAATTTTAAAAACAGGAATTTAAATAGGTTTAGTAAAGTAGTGAAAAGATGTTGAGATGTTGATATCTGGTAGTTTTCCAAATCCAATTTGAACGGCTTTTTTTTTTGTAATTTGAGGTTTTATTTTTTTCAGAGATCCTTTTACTCTGAGGTGTTTGTATAAGCCCATGTTTGACACACATTTGAAGATTTTATTTCTTATTCTTCTTTATCTCTCAATTGTTTCTCTTAATTTTGTTCTGCAGAAACTCTCTAGTCAAGAAATTTGCACGAAAGTTTGATTTACTTTGTATATATAGAATTTCAAAATCAAAGCAAGATAAAATTGTTTTGCCATCTTGCGAAAATCTTTTTTGAAACAAGGTTTTTTTTACATATTTTTCTTAAACATCATTGATGCTTTGCAATTTGTTTTTAAAACAATTTTTTATTGATTAAATTACCTTAAAATTGTGAAATACATAAAATAATTGCTAGAATTCCTTTTTTGATAGTAATAATTTCTTTGAGGCCTATCCAGACACCAGAATGGAATTTAACTAGAGACTGCTAAACCATTATTCTCAATAATGTGAATGAATGTATCAATATATTTGAAATGTTGTTCTGTACTTTTTGAAAATACAAGAACTTTAGCAATGTAAACAATTATGAAATTTTGAAAATGATAAAAATATCATTCATAATTTTTTTGAAATTCTGAAGAGGCATTTTTTAGATCAAACCGTATAACATTTCATTCATATTGTCCGAAGGGAACATTGAATGCAGTTTTATATCTATCTTCTTTCTTAATTTGGATATGCCAGAATCCTAACTTCATATCAAATTTTGAGAAGATGACGACTTTGAATAATCTACTTAACATGTCTTTCTTTTGAGGTAATAGATATTTTATCCATTGAAGAGCTTTATTCAGAGATTTGTAATTGATGACTAATCATGGAGCTCCTCTTTCAATCTCAGCAAAATTGTTGACATAAAAGACTGAGCAACTCCAGGGTAATTTACTGGATCAAATCAATTTATTTCCTTAAAAATCTTGGATTTCCTTGATACAATGATCAAGTAATTTGTATTTTGTTGTTCATTTGAATGGGACGAGATTTTGTTGGAATGTTGGATTTATGAAAATCAGAATTATAGGGAAGAGAAATAACATGTTTCTTTATATTTTAAAAATCATTTGGAATAGTAGAACATGTTTTTTCTTCAATTGTCTTTTGAAGTAAATAAATATTTTCAACAATTGAAGGACTTTTTTTAATTACGCTTCAATTCTTTGAAATCTGATTTCTTCTTTAAGAAATTGATTTTTTTTAAAAAAAAAATTAACTTTTCTAATCATGATTGTGGTAAGCAACATATCTTTATACCAATGAAAATCGTGCGGTTTAAGACAACTTAGGTTTAATAAAACCTCAGAGGACCTCTCTTGAATGAGAGTAGGAGTACCAATGAAGTGCTTTAATATTGAATATAATAAAGTATTGAAGCTATCGTTTTGATGTAACTCATTAGTAGAATTACGAATTTTTGGTCTATCTTCATCATTGAGATAGTTATTCCACCAAAATTTATTTTTTCTAGTAAACCTGGTAATTAAATTTGTACATTCGCTTGAAGGAGAAATATCACGACTGAGATATATATTATAACATACGACCATGTTTTCGATAGTTCCGATAATTTGAAACTATGTAAGACCATCAATATTCTATTCAATGATCTCATCTCCAGAGTATGATTTTTGATGTTTTCCCCTTTCCTCGTATAACGTATCAAGACGAGAGTGACGATTGTAATAGGTTGGAAGCTTTGAGTGTTATCATCTCAATTTATTGATAATTGGGATGTTTGATGGAGATTAAAATTAGATTTTTAGTATATTGTAATAGAAGTTTTTGAAATGTGTGGTTGAAAAGATGTGGGACCCATGAAAAATGTGGTTGATATTGATTGCTTGACTTTAACTTAGATTAAAATCTGATTTTAATCGGAAACAAACATGCTTAATTTATTGATTTGAAGAGATTCATCCTCAATAAATTGAGATTCAAGGTTTTCAAGATTATCAATAGTACTGATATTCTTGGAATTTTCGAGTTTAGAAATTTGATTTACAAGTTATTGTAAAATACTTGGAGGAAAGAGTGTCTTTATTTAATTTTGGAAGCATTTTTGAATCAGTAGGTTTAAAAACAAGATTTGACTCTATAGACTATAATGTTTGACGCTATAAGCTCCCTCGCCTCCTTGTTGGATGAGAATGCCTCAAACTCAAAATTATTCTCAATTCTATATAATTGAAAACAAACCGATTGAAGAACAATATTAATATAATTGTTCCGAGAAGTAATAATTTTGACATCTTTAACTGTTGGACTGGATTCTTCCATTCTAACAGTTAAATCAAGTAATTTTTTTTAGAGGAGATGCAATAATTTCAATGTTTCTATGTGAAAACAATGATTTTTTGTATCGGGGGATGTTCAGATTGAAAATTTTGACCAAATGAAGTCTTTCATGTTTTCTTGTTAACATGGGTATTTTGAATAGATATTGTTTAGAAATTCTTTTACCAAAAATCTTGAAATATGACCATTCATAGAAACTAAAATCTTTAGGAGAATTATAAAATTCTTCACATAATGATTCTAATTCTTCTTTTGAAAACATTCTTTTAAGAGCATGTCTAAAATTTTTGATGGAAAGAGTTTGATCAAATTTGAATTCGTGTCTTCTATTGATAATAGAAGAAATGATATTACATTGCTAATCAAAATTCTCAGATGGAAGCATATCTGATAGAGTTAGAGAATCAAGTTGTTCCGAATCTTCACCCTTATCAGAATATTTGGTCTCTGGAATTTTGGATTGAAATTTATCCCTTTTATTTTACCAGAAGAGTTAGAAAATCTAGAAGATTTAAAAGAATTATTCTCATATCTATATTCAAGTTTGGAAGAATAAGATCTATGAAGAGTAATTGATGGAGTGGGTTTATCAAAGATGACTTTGACATGCCTGTCAGGGGAATGAAATAATTGGATCAGGGCTTTTTCTAATAGGAGTAGGAACTGGATTTTGAGCATTCTCAAAATCCCATTCAAGTCTTCGAGATTGAAGATTTCAAGGTAGTCTTTTAGGAATCATAATATTTGAATGAAGATGATTAACAAACCAAAAAGGTTCTCATCTTTAGGAGAAGATTTAAGAGCACAAATATTGAGTTGAGTGTTAATGAACTTATACTATAGTATTCTATATATTATAGCAAATGCTTTTGAACGATTATCAACATCAAAATTCTTAGTTTGAATATGAAAATTTAGAGCATTAAGAATAACTTCATCTTGAAGAATGATAGAAAAATTTGAATAACAATTTGAAAATATTGGACCACTTTCAAGATTTGACTCAAGTATAGATAATAATGAATGTTCAAACCTAAGTAGTCTCTTATGTCTAAAAGTTAAGAGAGCATAAATGTCTAGACCAAGTTTAAATATATGTTTGACAGCAATTTCAACAAGACCTACAAGAAGATATTTAAATTTATTCTTGTGAGCTTGAATAACTTCTTTTGAAAATAAAATTATAGAAATTGTTTGATTTTTATAGCAATAGTTTGCTCAAGAGTTCTGATAACATAATATTGATGAAAATTAAACATTTATATTTTATAGATAGATTTTTTATCTATCTTTGAAATAGTCCAATTTTGAAGTTTTTGTTCAATTTGAGCAATTTGAAATTCATTTGAATTAAAATCATTTAATGCAGATGCATGATCTAATGAATGATCTTGACTAAATTCTTTTTTATCAATTTGAAAAACTATCATGTATACTGTTTGAACTATTAGGAAATTGAAGTATTACGTTTCCTAAATTAATTAGACATTAAAAACATAATTGAATAAAAATTTTTTACAGCAACATACCACTATAGACACGATACTGCATGATAGATTGGCACTACACCAAGCCTACAACGGAGCCATTAGCACTTAACCTGGTTTCACGACTGAACGAACTTTGTAAAGTATTTCATTCTCATCACCCATTCAGTTTGAAGTCTTTCTTAACTGAACATTTGCCAAGTTATCAAGCGTCTCTTTAAATCGTATGATATGCCTTACAACACAGGATTTTTAGTTTAAAATGAATGTCAAACTAAATTTTTAGTATGAATGAAACATTTTAAAGTTAAATAATGAGTTTGAAATAAATTAAAATTTAATTGTCAAGGTGAAGTTGAGTGGCTATTAGGTAAATTAACACAAATATAGCCAGAAAATCGAATTTGAGTAAAGTATTTTGGAAGTGGAAGGTTG
>CAIGRS010306595.1:0-14701 GCA_903798395.1 Fraxinus floribunda
AATTATGTATATAATGTGAAAATATTGAATACACTAAAATTGTAATATTTTGATTATAGTAACACTTCTTTGAACACAATATTTATTTTTTACTTCTACCAAAACTTTTGTTGTTTGCATTGAAACTCTGCGAGAAAGTGCGACATATAGTTGCCTTTGGTAAGTTGATGAAATTATCCTCTATGTAAGACTATACTCAATTACCAATTTGAATCAAGTATTATGCAAATCGATTATCATTTTGAGCACGCATGTTTTGATTTATTTGCAAATTTTTCATTTTTTCCCAAAGATACGATCTAAACAAATTTTAGTTAACTGTTTGTTGTCTTGTTGCTCTCAAGACGACATGTAGTATTTGGTGAAAAATCTCCTCCGAATACAATTTTTTTTTCCACCAAATGGTTTTGAATTGTCTTTCTTAAAGTTTTATCAATAATTCCTATTGTATTTTTGTTGGCCATTAGTGCGTCAATTAGATAAATATGTGTTTTTCAAAACTTCACAACTCATAAAACATCACAAAAATAAAATCTGGTCCAAGCGTAACCGTTGATGATGGCATAACATAAAAATTAGCAAGTGAATCCGCTTTATTAAAGGCATGGGCTCATATGACTTTCATCTTGATTTCTCTATTCTTTTTATACATTTAGATGTACTTGTATTAGAGTATCTCCAAAAGACTCTCTATTTTCAAAGAGTATATTCTATCATTTAGAGAGTTAAAATTTTGAAATACTCCAATAAGTCCTTTATATTTAACACTTAATTTTATTACTCTAAAAAAATATTTATTATTTTTCTTTATCTTTTAATTTAACTAGCTTTTCTTTAGATTATTTTATTACTTTCCTACATTGAAAATTGAAACTTTTTTAATACATTTAATTATAGAGAGTGGGTTTGGCTCTCCAAAATTAAAATATTAATTTAAAGAGTCTCTTGGAACATGATTTTAAATGTTGACTTTTTAAAATAGAGAGTATCTCTTGTTTAAAGAGTCTCTTGGAGATACTCTTAGTCCGTATTTGATTGATCAATTTTGAAATTTTTTTAGCAAGATGAACTTCGTCAATGTTTTCCATAGGTAGTCCCCAACTTCGGTACAGGAAAATAGTTACAATGGGTTGGCGGCTAGCACATTACTTTGTTCAAACTTTGAATCGAACAAAATCATAAAAGAGGGTTGCAATGTTATCCAAACGATAACGTTAAGTGCTGATAAAAGTATATGATATGTTTTACTGTTATCATTTTCAAGCTAAACAAACAATGTAAAGATAGATGAAAATATTAAACACTTGAAGTTATATAATTTCAAAAAATTTGAAATATTTTTAGAACTACGTAACATACTTTGCTAATTTACCAAAAAATAAAGAGATGCACAAGCAACTCTTCACATTCAAACCCCTTCCACACTGTGTTATAAATTCAAATAATAATTGAATAGTAGGTTATAAAACTTTTTAAATTCTAATAACAATTGAAGGATGAATTGGAAATTAGACAAAATTAATGAGGGTATTATTGTATTTCAAAAGTTTTTCCTCAAACCCCACTTTTTAAATATTGTAGGTTATTTTATCTCAACAACAATTTCTTTATTCATAAACCTGTCCTTATCAAAAGTTCCAATTGCTTTGTCCGTAAGTTTCTAGAGAAATTGAAAAAAGAGGGAAAAGTCACCCGTACCTAACAATGTTTCAATGAATAAACGACGAGAAGATGTAGAAAGCAAATGATTGAACCAAATAAATGAGGTTATTACAGTAAATTTCTAGCAATGAAATTCATCATTATCTTTAATTATATTGGTGGTAAGGAAGTGTAGCGCATGATTAAATTAATTTAGACCATATTCTCTTTACTATTTTCAAATCGTTTTCTGTTTACAATTTTCTAAAATAAAGAAAATGCGTTCTCTTTCCTATTTTCGAAAATACTTTTTCAAAAACAAGTTAAACTTTTATAAAGACTGTCGTTTTGAGTGTTTTCAGTTATAATCAAACCAAAATTTTCAAAACGCATTTTGGGTATTTTCAAAATGTCAAAAGAACACATTTTCAACAATATAAAATGGACACTCAAAATACAAAACCAAAAATAAATTCAAAACCCAAAACATAAAACTGAAACACAAAGAGAACAGCTACTTATCTTCTCAAAAATAGCCATATTCTCAAAAGTTTTGGATTGAGTAGTGTTGTGCCGCTAACCTGAGTTTCGGGAGACAATATGAAGCATCATGAAGATAATGGTGATCGATTTTATGGGTTTTTATTTTTATTTTTTAAAAAAAGGTTAAGTGAAGTGATATTTTTGCCTTTGTATCATTTTGACAGGTGCACACATACAATTTAACTGCCTTTTGGACTTGTCCTATCCAAAGGGCTTACGCTACAATAGTATTTTGATCATATCATCATACCGTAAGAAAAAGGTTGGAAACTTAGTTGTAAGTAAGTAATAATATTTATCTTTATAATAATGAAATATTGGTGATGTAACAATTTAAGTGAAATGATATAATATGACTGTTCAATTTTAACGAGAGAGAGGAGAATTGAATCATCATATCCCATTATTTCATCTAAATTGTCACATCATCGATAATTAATCATTAAAATGATACTTTTCACAAAGCCTAGGGACTCCATCTGCAATATTTCCAAGTGCATGATGGCACGTGTTTTGTCTTATATTAATTAGGGCGCCCCTTCCTCGCCAGAAAGGGGCACTCAGGCCGGGGGTGCCAGGGTTTGGCAAGGGGGGTTTTACTCTATTATCAATGCTGCGTCACACACACACACACACACACACACACACACACACACGTTCTTTTTTCTTCAAAGAATCTGCTTGTCCAAACCCTTTATTTCAGTGTTGGGCTAACTAACAACAAGAATTTGTATCAAAGAATCTTCCCAAAAGAATGGTGTCGCTGAAAGCAGGGAGCAGGCCACCATGGGTGGGCTTAGGCGCTGCAGTTTGGGTAGAAATAGCAGCAGGGAGTGCCTATACTTTTCCTTTATACTCTCCTTCACTGAAATCAGTTCTCGGCTTCAACCAGCAACAGTTGACCATTCTTGGAGTGGCAAGTGATATTGGGGAGAATGTTGGGATTCTTCCAGGCATAGCCTGCAACAAATTCCCACCTTGGGCTGTTCTTCTTGTGGGTGTTTTTGCCTCTTTCTTGGGCTATGGTGTTCTTTATCTCGCTGTTAGCCAAACTATTCAGTCCCTGCCTTATTGGGTTGTAAGTTCTGCCTTTTCCCCCTCTATTATGACTTGGGATTCCATATATATGTTGTTTAAAATTTTGTAATTCAATCTACGTGGATTTTACCTTTGACGTGCTCCACAAGATGGCGGTGGCTCATTCCAGCTTAATAGGCTATCGTGGTCACTTATTGAGAGGAGGAATCAAGTGTTTACTATTTCAATATTTATGCAGGATTTTACCCTTAACACCTTCCAATATTAGATTTTTTATTTGGCTCCCTTCTTGAAGCTTACTATTGATGTTCCAGTTTTGTGGGATCTACTTTCGTGATTTCTTGTTTTGATACATATCGTTTCTGTAAAATTTGTTAAAATATAGATAGAGGAATTCATATTCTATTTTTTTCTTCCAAATATTGATGTGTGGGTGATTGTGATAGATATATATGTTACCCTTTTGATGATTACTTTTCATAAAAGATATCTAATTTGACTTGATCTCTCTTTTTTGGGATTTTCTGATTTTGTGTTATTTTTCTCAAGCAAAAGCATGTTTTATTTTCTATCTCATCAAACGTGTTCTGTTTTGCATGTTATAAATTATTTATGCAACTAAAACTTGCTTTCAATTGAAAAACAGAACCCTTATATTTCTTTGGTTTGGAGAATACACTGAACTCGATCCTATTTGGAAAGATTCTAATTTGTAGTGAACATAGTAGTTCATATAAGCTGTGTGATTTATTGAAGAAAAATAAATGTTAATGCAAATTGAATTTTGTGATGAAGATTTGAAGATTGATTACAAGAATTGCAACTTAAACTCTCTTTTAAAGATTTGTTCTTGCTGTACACCCACAAATTCAATTTCAATTCTCGACTAACTTGTATAGGAAATAATGAATATTTCTATTCATCCATCTAACGTGGCAGTGAACTACTTCCACAATGTCCAATGAGTAAAAATGCATTCCAACTTCATTGGACCAATGTGGCAATGACCCTACTGCCACATTGGGTGGTCATGGTCAAATGTGATGATAAATAGCATTATTTGAGATCTAGATGTGTTTATGTTTCACGAAGAGCTGGTCAAGGAGTATTCAATTGGAAGACTTCTTGTTATCCAAAACCATATTTTTTTTCTTGAGATCACCATGTGATTTCTACTCAGAATTAATTCATAACAGCCTCTAAGCTGATATTTTTTACTCCCTCTGATTGTTAGATAATTTGGGTCATTTAAATAATTCTGGGTACGGGTCATTTCTTTATCACCATTATCGTCATCTTCCTTCTGCATGCATGCCTCACCTGAAAGATAACTACATGATATAATCAACAGGTAAATGGTTGATAAACAAATTCCTTTCTATCTAATCATTGCAAATAGTCTACTAACTGCCCACTTCATAACGTCCACATCTTGTTAATGAAAAATCACAACACAACCATCTAGAACCATTTTAGCAAATTTCTACTATTCACTACCTGCATGTTTATTTGACAGTGAGAGTTCTGGACATGAGCAATACTTCATTTTCCCTTCTGGGGGTAGAACAGTATGCTTCAATATGAATATGTAGATTATACTTAGTATAGATGAATCCTAGGACCGTTTAATAACTGCACGAAATAAATATTTCCTTTTTGCCTTTTCTTTTTTGCTAAAGTGGAGCATTGTAATTCTAACCAGTTAGAGTAACGATGTCTCTTTATTTATTTCGCACAATGTTTTGAATAAAGTTTCAGATTTTAGCTTCAGCACCATTTTAATTCCCTTTCGGGTAGTAGAGCTATTCTAACTTAATATTTGGTATTATGACAGCTATGGATTGCACTATGTGTTGGCACTAACAGTAGTGCATGGCTGGCCACGGCAGTACTTGTTACCAACATGAGGAATTTCCCTCTCAGTCGAGGAACAGTTGCTGGATTACTAAAAGGCTATATTGGGTTAAGTGCTGCAGTTTATACAGAGGTGTACAGTATGGTGCTTAATGGGTCAGCTTCAAAGCTATTACTGCTCCTAACACTGGGCATTCCCATCACATGTTTGGCAATGATGTACTTTGTCCGTCCTTGTACCCCAGCTTCTGGAGAAGACTCTTCGGAGCATGCTCATTTTCTTTTCACTCAAGGAACCAGTCTGTCCCTCGGAATTTATCTCCTCACAACGATAATCTTAAAAGACGCATTATCCCTCGGTAACACCATCTCCTACATATTTGTCACCATAATGGTTATTCTTTTGATGGCCCCTCTAGCAATACCATTAAAAATGACATTATTCCCTGCAAAACATAAGAAACCTAGCCAATCTGATTTGCTCGGTGGCGACGGTGGTTCAACCCAGACAGATCCTTTGCTGACTCCATCTTCATCAGCAGCATATCTTGGAAGTTTCTATGAGAGCGAAGATATCTCAGAAGTGGATATTCTTCTTGCCGTAGGTGAGGGAGCGGTGAAGAAGAAAAAAAAACCTAGGAGAGGAGAAGACTTCAAATTCCGTGAAGCTATAGTGAAGGCTGATTTTTGGCTCCTGTGGATTGTTTCCTTTCTTGGGGTTGGTTCTGGAGTAACTGTCCTTAATAATTTGGCACAGATTGGAGTTTCGCTTGGTGTGAATGATACGACGATATTGTTAAGTTTGTTCAGCTTTTGCAATTTTTTAGGTCGCCTTGGGGCAGGAGTTGTTTCTGAATACTCTGTAAGGTAATCACGATTCTCTTTCTTATGACTATGAGGATTATTATATATGATTTCAATCTTGGAAGTACAACATCCCCTTGTTTTGACTGCCCTAGGCTTCCTTTTATCTAAATAATTACTTTATGTTCTTAAATTTTTTTAATGTATTTTAGGTTTAAAAAATCCATATTATTTGGTCTTTACTAGTGCTTGTTTTGTAGTGCTTATAAGTTGTAAGTCCTACAGAATGTGTGGATAGTAAATTTTGTAGATAAAATGTATGTTTGACTAGATTAAATTATAATTTAAGCTTTGCAAAATATGCTCCTACATTCTTTCCGATGGTTCTGCGGTGGCCATTGTATATAGACAGTGGTGAACTTGTAGGGACAAGAGGCATTGAATTTCAGAACAATTCAAAATTTTGTCCCTCCATAATACTTCTTGTGATATTCTCTCTTCCTTCTTAATCTAATAGTTAAATTAATTACTCTTTGGTCTTTTTCTTGTTTCTTTCAAAACCTGCATGCACCTGCCAACTTGATTTCTTGTCATGCAGTATGGAATGTTTGTGACAGCTTCCTTATTTTTAGTTTTTGTAGCAACATTATCTGACGGCTTAATATTATGCACGATTGCAGGTCAAAAATGATTCCTCGGACATTTTGGATGACAGTAACACAAATAATCATGATCTTAACATTTCTTCTATATGCTTCAGCACTCAGTGGCACTCTCTATGCTGCAACAGCATTGCTTGGAATTTGCTACGGTGTTCAATTTGGCATTATGATTCCAACTACATCGGAGCTTTTTGGGTTGAGACATTTTGGATTAATATTCAACTTCATGCAGCTTGGAAATCCAGTTGGTGCACTTCTCTTCTCAGGTTGGCTTGCCGGTCACGTATACGACACAGAGGCAGCTAAGCAGCAAGTGTCGTCTTGCATCGGTCCCAATTGCTTTAGGTTCACATTCCTTGTTTTAGCCGGAGTTTGTTGTTTGGGAACTTTTTTGAGCATTATACTGACCAACAGAATAAGACCAGTTTACCAAATGCTTTATGCAGGAGGTTCCTTCCGTCTGCCGCCAAGCTCTGATCATTGATAAAACTAGTCTTTCGGCATCAAAAGTTTGGGGTTGAGTGATGCCCCCATCTCAAAGTCGTGTATTCAAGTTATTGCAGAGCCGTATAGGTAATTTGTGGTGCTGTATAAGCGTGTGGTTCTGTATCGTACATGGTTTTTTTATGTTCCTCAGGAAATGATGTATTTTTACATCTGTAGTATCTATATTGAAAGATAATACATATCATGGATACTAGCTATCCACAGTCTTGGACGGGACGTGCTATATTACTTCAAAGTTAATTTTACTGCCAATAGTCTGACGTCATGTGAGGATCTGATATAGGAATTCAGATTCAATCTTTTTGATTTGTCTCTCTTTGTTCCTCTGTGATTTTGATGAACATTGGTGTGATGTATTCTTGTATTTATGGGTTGGAAAGGAAAAAAATAAACATATAGTGAACACAAATGAGAAGTAAAACTGAATACTGCTCTGGTAAGGACAAAATGCAAATCCCACTGCTGAAATTCTGGTAAAGGACATGGCCAAAAAAGTCGATTTCTACTACTATTGCTAATTTGCTAGGGAAATTCAGTTTATTTATCACGTGGGTTTCAAATTCTGGAACATTTTATCCCACGTGATTGCTTCCACACTACTCGACCAATCCTCGTCGTCATTGCTGTCCATTTTTTCATGATCACACGCCTGTTTTTTGATATTCGAGTTTCTGTCTGAGCCGGAGCTTTGAGAGTCCACCGTGGGGCTCCCATTTGCCAGCATCAAAATCTTTTGGCCAGAAGACTCAGCAACATAATATCCATTTGTTAGCATCATTTGCCTTTTTGGCATTGTTGTTCTCAACTTCTTGTTCCTCTGCAGCATAGAAACCTTCCATCTCAAACTGTAATTCCTTTTCGGTACAAGAGCCGAATTTTCATGATGAACCAAACACCGAACATGCTTAGCAAGAAATGTCTTGGTATGCCTGATGGCAAAAATGAACCATAACACTGGGTGTATACTTCTGCCCTTTTCTTTCGTAGCAAGCTTGAGAATCTCGAGCCGATGTTTTGCCACAGTAATTCCCATGCTCTGTAGCAAATCATGACTAAAATAAGCTATATCATCTTGTTGAAGTTCATTTTGAACAAAACTAAGGGCGTAGTGATGAACGAAAGAAGGATCAAGGCTAGTTTTCGATAGCCAAGAAAACCAGTCCATGTCTTTCGTTTCGGACAGAATCTTCTCTAAGTTTTGAAATATGGAAGGAGGAGGAGAAGAAGAGGAAGAGGAAGAACGAGAAAATAATGTGGTTCGTGATATTGCTAGAGGACTCAGGATTTTATTAGTCCAGCAGTTAGTTGAACTTGAGAGAGAAAAGATAAAGGTGGTGTTGGGGTCATTGAGTTGATGTTTTCTTCACAAATAGGCCAAAGTGCAATCACACTTTAAATTTATAGGAGTGAAGCCTACGGGATTCTTTTGATGAAAGCCTAGGAAAAAAATGTTACTTGCAAAGAAATAAACATTAATTAAATAGTTTCAATCACATAACTAACCATTTAAAACTTTTTCAATGGATAGTTGGCCTAATTTTACTGACTAAGTTTTCAGCTGGAAAATATCCTTTATCTTACCTCTTCTGAGGCAGTGCTGTGTTCGAGAAATATTACTCTTGACTAAAAGTCAATTGTGCTGGTTTATGTGTTCTTATACAAGTTCACATATTCTAGATTGATGACATTGCATGCAAAGGGTAAATTTCATCTACAGTCAATAAACTTGCAACGAAATTTTAAACTTTAATTTATCTCAATTTCACTAATTTTCAATTTAGTTTTGAATTCAGTCGCTTCGTTGAATTCCGTCACTTATCGTTCTCCAAAATAACAGAAATTGCTTAGTTGACAATTAATATTATAACTGATTTTCTACATAATTGCTAAGTTGTCAATGTCTTTAGATTGAAATGTTAAAAGACATATATATATTTTTATTTTGTTTTAAAAAAAATTTATGACATGACAAGGCGATAAATTGAACTGTTGCACAATGATTACATGTAAGATCTATTGCAACATGACTGCCAATTAAGTAACTTTCATCAATTTGGGAGCCGAACGATTAGCGAAATTTCAAACCAAATAAAAGCACTGTAACCCAATTTGAAACCGAATTAAAGTTCAACGACCACCTAATTCAGACAACTTAGAAATTAATGACCCAGTTGAAATTTCATAGAAAATTTAATGATCACAGATGAAATTTACCCTCTGCATCGACTTCTCGATTTTGTTAGCTTCATTGTCAAACTAAGAAATCTTGATTTCATCTATTGTGCTTCAATTCTTTATATGAGCCCAGTTCTCCATAAACTCTGATTCATGTACAATGAAAACTTGTTGGGCAAATTCTCGTATCAATAATATGATAAAAGTAAATGCATGAAAATATAGATTGTGAATTGTACAAATTTCAGATAATTACATATAGGAACCTGCCCTTGAGAACCTACGTCACATGCAGTAATGCTTGAATTTTTTGTTAGAAGATTCAAAATTTTTGATTCTATGGTAGGGGCCGTGGAAATCTAGGTAGATAATTCGGATTGTAATAATTCGGAAATCTAAGTAATATGTTTGTGCTCTCAAAAGTATGTTATAGAGATCCATTAGGATTTTGGAAACGACATATTTAAAATAGACGTGTTCTAAAGAGTTGAAATGTGGTTCAATCTAGTCCGTTGAACGTTTAGTCACGCATCTCACGCTCCAATTAAAAAGGTAATTAGTGCGTGACTGCTTTGGAACCAACTCAATACGAGGTAGATCATTACTTCCTAGTGATACCTCTTGTTCAAAACTCCAACAATACTCTCTATTTTAACTTTTCATTTTACTTTTCTCAAGAAATATTTATTGATTTCTCTTCATATTTTATTTAACATATTTTTTATATGTCAATAATTAGTATAGATATTTCTACATGTTATATTAATTATCGAATTTTACTATGTGGTCTAAATCTAAAATTCACTTATTGATTCGTAAAAGATTCACAAAATTATTGAATTAGTGATCAAATAATTCAATGCATTAAATACATAAATAACATCAACACATATATGATGAAAGAACTAAAATCTTGAATAAAAGAAATAAAGTCTCAAATAGATTATATTGTTTGCTCTAATAAAGAATTTAGCTAATCATAATATATGAAGAAAAACAAATAACAATAATGGAGTACATCACCGGATTTCGAATTGAGATGTAAAAAAGTAGATGAATCTTGCACCAAATTCCTCATCTTGTTCTAAATCTTGATTACAAACCCTTGATTTGTTATTTTTCTCCTTTGATAAGAGCATTTTATGTGCTTATCTTTACTTCTATTCTTATTTATTTATATATAAATTAAATATTATCTACGTAATTTATGTAAATTATGTTAATTGGAGGAAGAATCCCAATTTGGATACAATATGTGTGAAAAGAGGCTATTTGGAACTTAATTGGACTTGATTTGAAACAATTAAAGATTAACCGGATTGCAAGAGATCAATTGGAAGTATTATTGGAGCATTTGGTAAAAACTCATAAGTTTTGGGACTTATATTCAACAATTGGAAACTTTGAGAACAAAATTGTAAACCTCGAAACTTGTCTCGAGTCAACTATTATGATTTTGGAATGAAGATGACTTAATTGCAAAATAAAAGAACATTGAGGAATAAAGTTACATGAGAAAATGTGTTCAATTGTAAAAGGAATTTGTTCTTTTTATTTCTTAAATTCTTTGGTAGAAACCAATTCAAACTCTTTGGTGGAAATCAATTTGAACAAGGATTTTGCCTAATCTTGTTATATAGATGCACAACATAGTCCAACAATTAGAGGGGACTTGTAGGATTTCATTAGATAAATATATTCAAGCCAAGGTTTGGGGGATTCATTGTACATATATTATTCAAACCAAAAGGAGGAAAAAAAAAATTCAAGAAATCAATCAAGGAGCTAGGGTTTCAAGATTTTACAAGAAGAACGTGGAATTTTGGTGCAAAATTTTTATCTTTTTCTCATTTTTCCTTAATACCCGGTGATGTACTTTAATTACTTCTTGTATTTTTATTCTTCCATAATGTGTAATTAAGTATTTAGTTATGATGAATGATTGTAACCTAGTTTTGGACTTTAATTTTAATTAAAAATAAATTAAATCACCAATTTTGTGAAACTTTCAATCATAATGCTCTGATTAATTAGCTACTAATTCATTGATTTCGTGAACAATAATTACGTGGAAATGCAAATTATTTGTTTAGACCACTTAGTAAAAGATGGCGAACAGTATAAAATGTAAATGTACTTATGCTAGTTACAGCGACCATTACATGAATTCTTAGAATTTAAGTGCGTTTAACTAAGATTGATTCATATAGAGATATGAAATTGAATTAATAAAATAAATTTAATAAGGACTCGAGATGGATAAATTGAATACATTAAAAGAATTGGATAAAATCAATTGTATAAAACTTAGTGATTGAGATTAAGTGGATAACTATGGTAAAATCATGAATCCTAACACTTAAACCATCGTATTTAAAAAATTACTTTTATTTTAGTATATTTAAAATAGAAAATCACTAAAATAAAAATAACTATTTTATTTGTTTTTGATTAAATTGAAATTATGAATAATTGAATCAATTGTTAGATAGTAATTCTCGTGGGAATAATATCCAGACTCGTAGGTCCACTTTATTACTTGTTACGATCCGAGCACTTGTGGGATAAAAAAAATCAACAAGTTTTCGACGTCGTTTTCAGATAGTACTTTTATTTAATATTGATTTTCATTATTTCTTCCTTTTATTTGAATTTTTTTCTTTCTTTTTTCAATTGATTTACTTGTTTTTCTTTACTCCATTGACAGTGAATGGAAAGAAGCAAGAGGTAAAAAAATTCATAATGATTGATCTCAATTTAAATAATGGTGACATGCTTTTTGGAGAATTCCTCTTCAGACAAAAATTTAAAAAGTGAGAATACAAGTAACATATTGTATTTGATAAGGATGGCTTCCGGAGGGATTAAATATCAAATATATTGTTTATGGGGAGATTAGACCGACTTGTGAATATTGTGGTGGATTGCATTATATTAAAAATTGTTTGTTATGGCAACTCTAGAGGAAGTAAGGAAATTTATCTACGATGGTCCATATGAAGAACAAGATAATGATGGTGAAATAGTTACTGAAGACATTGATCGTTTGATTTCCCGCAAGTGAACAAGATCGTGAACAAATAATATATTGATGTGTAGAGTGTCGAACAAACGAGAACTATATATTGATCAAGTTAAAGCTACTAATACCCTTAATCGAATAACAAGATTTAATTTTAACTTTTAATTGCATAACTTATGAACTTTTATGAACCATTTAAAGATTTCAATACTTGATGTGAGTTTGGCAAAGATATCTCATACAATTATATTTTTGTTTGTTTGCTTGTGTGTTTAGTAGATAATCTTACTCGAGACGAACAAGAGTTCAAGTTTGACGGTATTTGATAAGAGCATTTTATGCGCTTATCTTGGCTTATATTCTTATTTATTTATATATAAATCGAGTGATTATCTACTTAATTTATGTAAATTATGTTAATTGTAGCAAAAAAATTCCCTAACTAGATACAATCTTTGTGAAAAAAATGTTATTTGGAGCTTAATTAGAGTTGATTTGAAACAATTGAAGATTAATCAGATTGAAAGAGATCAATTGGAAATATTAATGGAGCGTTCGATAAAAATTCATGAGTTTCAAGAGTTAAATGCGATATTTGGAAAGTTTGATGACTAAAATACAAACTCTGAAACTTGTCTAGAGTCAACTATTATGACTTTGAAATAAAGATGATTTAATTGCAAAATAAAAGAAGACGGAGGAATAAAGTTACATAAAAAAATGAGTTCCATTATAAAAAGAATTTGTTCCTTTAATTTCTTAAACCCTTTGGTAGAAACTAATTCAAACTCTTTGATGGAAATCAATTTGAACAAGGATTTTGCCTAATATTGTTCTATAAATACACAAGTCCAACAATTAGAAGGGGCTTGTAGGATATTATTAGACATATATGTTCAAACCAAGGTTAGGGGGATTCATTGTACATATGTATTCAAGCCAGAAGAGGGAAAATAAATATATCAAGAAATCAATCAGAACTAGGGTTTCAAGATTTCACAAGAAGAAGGAGAAATCTTGGTGTAAAATCTTCATCTTTTTCTTCTTTTTCCTTAATACCCGGTGATGTACTTTAATTCCTTTTCTTATTTTTATTCTCTCATGATGTGTAATTAAGTATTTAGTTAAAATGAATGATTGTAACCTAGTTTTGAAACTTAATTTTAATTGAAAGGTTTCAAATCACCAATTGATTTTGTGAATTGTTTTACTTCCAATCATACTACTTGGGTTAATTGGCCACTAATTCATTGATTTTGTGAGCAATAATTACCTACAGATGCGGATTATTTGTTTAGACCACGTGGTAAAAGCAGCTGATTAGTATAAAACATAGAGATACTTATGTCAATTATTGCAATTGTTACATGAATTCTTAGAATTTAAGTGCGTTTAAATAAGATTGATTTACACAGACATGAAATTGAATTAGTGAAATCGACTCAATGAGAATTCGAGAGTAGTAAGTTGAATACATTAGAAGAATTTGATTAGGTAAACATAATCAATTTTATAAACCTTGGTAATTGTGATTAAGGGGATAATTATGGTAAAATTACGAATCCTAACACTTAGACCATCATATTTTATATTGTTAGATAGTAGTTCTCGTGAAAACAATATTCGAGCAGGTCCACTTTATTATTTGTTACGACCCGTATACTTGTGAGATAAAAAAAAAAATCAACAACAATGATCAAACAATTTAAATATGATTTGGATAATTTAAGAAGTAGAGTATTGAAATTTATAACTTTTTAAATGTATTCATTATAACTTAGGAACAGAAAGTGAGTGATAAATGCATTTTAAGCATTTATTCGGGCTTCTATTCCTATGTTGAGTGGTTATCTATTTAATTTAGGTTATTTTATGATTGATTTAGGTACACCTGCATTCAACAAGTTTGGACAAAATTGTATTGAAGCGGTACAAAATTGAGGAATTCAGGACCAAAATAATCAGGTCTTGAAGACGAGGACCTATTGCGCAAATAAAGAGGACCTGATATGTACAAGAACTTGGCCCCTATTTGACCTTCGTTATTTGAGATTATAATTTTTCGAATAGCATTTTATTAAGAACGTGTGGTTAAAAAATAAGATTTTTTTTTTTAGTTTACGTATAATATTATTTTATTGGAGAATGTATAATTGATAAGAAAAGAAAAAAAAACATGAATTATAATTTTAATGGGGCCAGATGGAGGCTTAATGTGGAGGACCAAATTGCACTCAAGTATAAAAAATTCCATCTTTTATTAGTTTCCTATTTAGACTCAAATTCCACATGGTGGATGATTTAGGACCCCTATTTAGAATTATTATAGATTTCTACTTATATTATTGTTCATTTATTTTATGGGATACACAATTTTAGAGTGAAAAACGCAAAATCATCAAAATAAAAGAGTAAAAGCTAAGGTTTGAAAACTTTTGAGATTGAAGAAGATTTT
>CAIGRS010306604.1:0-10719 GCA_903798395.1 Fraxinus floribunda
CCTACGAATGTCTCGTTTGAATAATTTTAGACTTTAATACCATATTATAATTCGAAATTCCATTTCAAAAAATTTACCTTATTAAGAACCCTTGTATGTTGTACACTAATTTCATCTTTTATCCAATATAATATATACCTTAACTAATGATACTGACATGGATATATTCACTAAGATGTACATTATCCCTCACCTAAATAATAATGTTTTTAGGTCTTTTTGTATACAATTGTATAAAGTACGATTAAATAATTATTTTTCTTGGTTGAATTAAAAGCATTAAAATAGTTTAACTGTAATTACATTTGTTCTTTGTATGCTCGGTTAATGAAGATTGAATAATATAATAGATAATTTTATTTATTTATTCACTTACTATTTAATTTTGTCTATTCGAATTTAATATAATAAAAAATTGAACGATTTTAATATTTGTTGATAAGTTATCCCCAACTGACCAATCCAACCCGACTTATACTTAATTGGGTTAGATTGGATTGAATTTCAACATTTACACGGGTTGAGTTGGGTTTGGTAGTATGACCTTATATACTAGCCCTCGTTTGGCCTCATTAGTTCATAATACATTTTTCTTTATTCTTTTTAAACACACATTCTTTAATAAAATAATATTACACATAAACAAAAAATTTAGTCATATTTTCAACCATATATTCTTTAAAATAATATTATTCCAAAAATTATAACATCAAATAATGAGACCAAACATGGAGCATGAGTGGAAACTAAGCCATGTTAAGTACTGATTAAAATCAGATTTTTAATAAATTTAATAAAAATTGATAAAATACATGATTAAAATGTTGTGGGATTCATAAATATGTGATTAAAATTAATGGTAAAATTTGACTTAGATTAAATTTAGTGTGTTTGAGCCATATTATTTTGGAAGAATGTATTCTAAAATAGTAGATTGATGGAGAATGTGTGATTGAAAAAGAAGAAAAAGTAATTGATGTGATAGAAAATATTATTTTATTGAAGAATGTGTGGCTGAAAATGAGTAGAAGAATGAAAATGAAAATCTTAATGTGTACCAAATGGAGAATTTTAATCATCCCCTGACAAGTAAAAATCCAAAGAAAAAAATACAGTTAAATGTTAAAATTTGTGACATCGTTTAAATATTGACTTAGAATATTCAACGTGACAAAATTTTGAAGAAAAAGAACAACATGGATGAAAATATTGTTGGAATTTTATTTAAAGGGATAAAAATTGGTTAAAGTGTGAAATCATGAAAAATGATTTTCGTATAAACTTCGATTAAATATTTGAATTTAATCCGATAGTCAAATTATGAAAATAAATAGACTACTTGATCTACTCGTTAAGTAGATGATCATAGTATATTTGGAATCTAAAACCAATTCCAGATTAATGAGAAATTGTTGTCCAAAATTGGAGGAAAAAAACGAATTTTCAGCATCTGAGACCATCGCACAAGGGACAGTCCAATGTCAGGTGAGCGATAGACTCTCTGCTTTTGGCGCTCGAGCAGCATACGGGCAACATCCGAGTGACAACGAAAGTTACGACCATTGGTAAAGGTTATTGAGTTTTGAGACATGTCTCTCTATTCACAACCACTCATTTTCTATAAATAAGATCATTTGAACATCTTCAACCTCATCCCAATCATATGCAATCATAGCATAACATAAAAATCATATTTCTTTAGTCGAAATTCTGCATAAAAATCTTTTTTTATTTCATTCGAAAGGAGTACAAAAGCCATTTTTTTGGTTCGTTGTTCTTGTGTTTTGGAGTACTAAAAACACAAGGTAGTCATTGTATCTTGAAAATTGATTGCCATCATTTGTAGGCACCGTTATAGGGCAACACCGACTTAAAGATAAAAAGTTCAACTCTTGCCTAGATTTTGTATCCATTTTCTTGTGTTCTTTTGTTCATTTTCGTTGGCGTTTTAACTTTCATTTCTTTGGTGCTTATTATTCAATTCGTTTCTGTTACTCTATTCAGTTTCTGGTAAGATTTGTAAGTTCAATTGGTTAAAGAAATCACTCATATCCATTTTAAAAAAACAATCTTTTGAGTCAATGTTGATGTCAACAATGCTTTTATAAATAAGTTAGTCATATTATCACTTGAAAAAATTTATTGAACATTTGTATCATCATTTTTGTGAAACTCATGCATACTGAAGAATTTTGAAGAAATATATTGTCTATCACATTCGATATAACATTTTTTAAGTTGTGCCATTCGTGCTACATTATCAATATTGTTGACTATCTTTTATTGAAGCTAATTTTAATAACGATTAGACATGATGGATCACATTTATCAACTATACACATTCTTGACTTGCTTCTTAAATTGCAATAACTTCATAATAATTTGAATTGATTTTGGTAATATAGCTGGTGCTCTACGTATGAACTGTATACGATATAACTTTACAAGAATGCTCCTTGTACAAAAATGGATGACAAAATGCCACTTGACGGCCCCTTATTGGGGGGCGCCTGAGCGGGCACTTTTGTCATCCTCTTTTGTAAGTGTAGCATTATTGATAACCTTATATAGATGGGAGAGATTACTTGCATCAACATGTCCCACAAAAAAAAAAGATCCAATTTTCGTAACTAAAATAATGTAATGTCAAATATTAAATAATTAAAAATATGTTACCACTCCCATATCTTTGAGTTGGTATCTTGCAAAAGATTTACTATAAAATTTATGTCTAGTAGAGTATAATTTGCAAGAAATATACTTCAATTGCACTATAATGATACTTCGGGACTTAAGATTTTTTTTTTTTTTTTTTTTCATTTTCAAATAACCATAGGTGAGTATGATATTTATTCATAAGAAAATCGATGTTCTAAAAAGTTCGCCTAGACAACGTGCTCTAAGTGAGCGCCTAAGCGCTTTTTAATTTTTTCCAATTTCTAAATGATTGAATTTTTTCCGTCCACTCTTTCGTCTTCCCTAGGAGCACTTTATTAGTTCTTTATAATTAAATAAGATTTAAACTATAGTGCTATCTGCATTATGTATTTATGATCTCGAGACTCATTATTTTGTTCCAAACTTCAAAAGCATGTATGCGTTCCTCTAAATCTATTAAGACTTGTTCAATTGAAAATTGAAACCATAAAAAATATTCTAGTTTTTTGCATTTCAAAAACTTGAAAATTTTATAATTGACTAATAGTATGAATTATTAAATAAATGTAGCATTTTATAAGTTTAGATGTTTGATATGTATTATTTTAATTATTAAATGATTAAAATTTTAAAATAAGAAAAACTAAAATTATTAAATTTGTTCTCTAATAACTAATGTTTTTAGACGAGATGGTTAAACTATAAGGGTATGTGAACCTAATAGAACTACATCCAAAATATTCCTTTTAAATTCTTCGAAGTCCAGCTTTCTAACTTTTCAAATCAATCTCAATCTCATCTTTAATTTTTTGTTCCTCAAACCATGTTTCAATGGCTCATTAATTCGATAAAAAATTAATGTGGATATAATTTTTTCAAGATATATTGCAATCATTATCTTGATATTGTAATTTTGTCAGCACAAGTGTATTTACAAAGAAGAATATCTCAAAAAAAAATTGGGCACTCTGGTTAGGACAAAAATGGACCATACACATGATAAGGTGTACACCTTATTTTTTGGAGAAATCAGAATATGCTATTTGGCCTAGATATTGATGCTAATGACAATAACATGCTTTTTACCTACTAATAATAATAATAATAAAATATATATATATTTTTTTAATGGAAAAAGGTATGACAAACAGTGGACCCATGTCTGTAAAATGTTACTAAAAATCTGTTTGATCGTTTAGAATACATTAAAATCGATCCATTTTGCACCCAAATTCAATTTTTATGATGTTAATATCAATTTAAGGTTTTCTTTCAAGTTACCATATCCATAACCTTCTACTGGCTTCGTACAACGGTCAAGCCTAGCAGTTAGCACATGAAGGTTCGACTGTAATATTTTTTTATCACAAAAGTTTGTCCGGCACATAAAAGAGTGATTTGACTAGGAATAAATCTATACGAGCCTTATTGATAAGTTCCATCCGTTTATTTTGGACGCTACTCTGGGTTCTAATTATAATGTAACTCTATAACAAATAGTACAGGTGACACGTTTATGTGTAAGACAAAAAAGACTTAATTAAACTTTGTTGAATTGTATTCTCGAGTAAGAAAAATTGAACGAACCACTGCAAGACCAAATTGTCCAGTGCATGTAATGGATTTTTTTTTTATTTTTTTTTTCCGGGATTATAACAAAGAGTAATTTGCCCAATTGACTCAATTTGACATCAACAACTAGATTCTAAGTAAATAATTGAGAAATGCCAAAATCATCCACCACGTTGCATCATTTTTCACAATGTTTACTATTTTTACTCTATAAGAATTTAAATTTATATCAAATTATGCAACTAGAGGTACAATTTTGGAGCAGACTGCCAAAACTTGGAGCACCTCCGGTTTGTATTTGGACCAACCTAATTCAAGACCATCCCCAAGTCGATTTGCTTGACAAGGTAGGTTGTGCTAAGCATAAAGGTCTAGCTCCGTTTGGTATTTTCTCACATGGCCAAAGTGAATGTGGGCCACATCGAACTCAACATTTTCTTAACCAGATCGCATGTAAGTTCCCATATAATATTGTCCAGTAAATTGTTTTAAACATTGACTAGAATTAGAACATCAATATCTAGTTATGATAAGCACAAAAGTGTTTTTGGTATCTTAGGAACTATAGACTGATTGTAATTGAGATGTTACAATTGTAAACACAAATCTTTTATTCTTTCTATCCCACAAAAATACACTTATTTCTATTTTTATACATAATACCCTACATCAAAAAGTAATTTAAATAAGAGTAGTTCATATTTGTTGATAACAAGACACATTAAATAGAGATATATTGGAAAAATCAAGAAATGACCTATAATTTGGGACATGCGAGAAAAGAAAGTAAGTCTATCTTTATAAGACGGATGAATGAGTAATACTTTCTTCTGAAAACCACCAAACTCGTATTCAAACCCATTGTAGCAAATTGCAAGCAAAATGGAAAACAAAATACAATAAATCTACTCAATATCAACTAGACCATCCGTACCAAAAAAAAGCGAGTTTATGAGCAGCCTCATTCTCCACGCAAGCATGAAGTGACGAGCATTACAAGCATGGGCGGATCCAGGGGGTCCTGGGGGCACGTGCCCCCCCAACTTTTGAGTTTTTTTATTTTTTATTTTTTAAAATCATGTTTGGTATCGATTGAAATTTAAATATTAATTTAAATCAAAGTTAACAATTAATTTTAATAACATATTTCATAGAATTCATAACCGTTTAATTTTTATCAAAATTTAATAAAAATTTGATTTTAATCTCCACCAAACAAGAGTAATATCAAAATAAATTTGAATTTCGATAAAATCACAATAAATTTGAATTTCGATAACATACTAATTTTAAAAATTCTCCGACGATTGTACGCTAATCGAACCTTCAAATTGCTTATGTTATCTCAAAACTTATTTCGAGAACTATATTATGGGCATATCGAATAATTCAAACAAATATTGAAAATAACTACAAATACGTTAAACGCGAGTCTTTACAAAACGTCTAACCCTTTCAATTATTTCATTAACATTTATTATTTTTGCGATACAAATTTTTCAATGTAGTTTTCATCATTTTATTAGGAAATTTTCGAAATTTTACATCCGAAAAAGTTATATTCCATGTAAATTTTCAGATGTAAAATTACATGGGGATTGATTTTTTTGAACGTAAATTTTCGATTGTAAAATGATTACAAGTCACACGAGAAAAGGTGTAATAGTATCTGATGAAAACAATTACCGAGGTACAAAATTTATCATCTTTAACATTAATATATCATTATCACTATGGAATTTCCACTCAACTGCTCCATTATCACTGCCTCCATGAGAATATAACAGTTACGAAGACAGCAATATGGACAGCAATCAATATTTGATATTTCTTTCTTGAAGAATGAGAGTGGAAAAGGGGACCTCAATCCAACTTTAAACAGGTATGATGACAAATTGACAATCCTACAAAAAGGTCTTCTTCAAGTTTTTAGAGCAAGAAATTGACACTGGGACATATATTATAAAGAGAGAGAGAGAGTAGATAAAATTTTCTTCCTCATAAAGAGGGCCCCACGAGAAATCCCATGATTAAAAATCTAGCCAATCAAGAAGCAGGGATTAGGATTTTTTTTTCAGTCTAGCCAATAGGAAAACAGATAAGGGCCATTGGTGGGTCCCCAAAGTGTTAGTCCCATTGCCTGTAGAAAAATCCCGAGAGTGGGAAAAAAAGTGTACAAGAGAGGCCTGGAACTCTTAATTGCCAAAAAAGCTGTAAAAGTACATTGTGTGGGTCACTCACCTATACAAATAATTGCACCAAGTTTTTTGAGTTCTATACATTAAGAGCAAAAGACCCAACATATCCTACTGCCTTTTGGTGTCCAATTTTCTTTGGTTTGATCCCAGATCGATATAAAATAGAGATATACACACAAAAAAATCCATGGTTTCTGATAGAAAATTGGCTAATGTTGTTGGTGGAAAAACAGCAAGGGCCTGTGATAATTGTATAAGAAAGAGGGCTCGATGGTATTGTGCATCTGATGATGCATTTTTGTGCCAATCTTGTGATGCATCTGTTCATTCAGCAAACCCTTTGGCTCGACGCCACGAAAGGGTTAGACTCAAGATTTCTTCAATCAAATCATTTGAGGAATCTTCTCTTCAGATTTCTGTGCCCTCATGGCACCAGGGTTTCACCAGAAAGGCTCGAACTCCGAGGCAAAAAAGTCATGCAGAGAAGCTCAAATCTGAAGAACAAATTGGAAACTCTCTTCATCTTGTGCCTGAAATTTGCAGCGAAGAGAACTCCTATGAAGAAAATGATGAACAGCTTCTTTATAGGGTTCCGATTTTCGAACCCTTTGTAGCAGAGTTATGCACTTCGGCAAATGAGGACGTGATGAATAATGAAGCAGAAAATGCAGAAGCTTCTGGGAGTACTGAATCGAAAGCCACGCCGAATGATTTGAGTCAAGAAATAAATCATATACATGGGTTTCTTCCATCCGAAATGGATCTTGAAGAATTTGCTGCTGATGTTGAAAGTTTATTGGGTAAAGGGCTTGAAGATGAGTCGTTTGATATTAAAGGGTTGGGACTTTTGTGCTGTGAAAAAGAAGATCATGACTCAAAGGAGTGTTCTTTGGGCAGTAGTGAAAAAGTGAAGGTTGAAGATGAAGAAGTTGCAGAAATAGTCGTGGCACAGGCACATGAAAATGGAAGAGAGATTGACTTGGAAAGAGAAACTTTTGAGTTCAATTTTGATTATGATGATTATTCTCCAATTACAGGTGAAGGAGAAGATACTAAAGCACCAATTATTGGTGGTGATCAGCCGATAATTAAAAAATTCGAAGATTTTAATGAAGTCGATGATGATACTAAGAAGAAGAAGAAGATAATGTTGAGTCTAGACTACGAGGGTGTGATGTCGGCTTGGGACGAACAAAGGTCCCCATGGACAACTGGTGTGCGGCCGGAATTGGATTTCGATGACTTTTGGCCTGAATGCATGGTTCGTTTCCTTCCTTTTTATGTATAATTCATTTCATATACTCTCTCTTTTTTCCTTTTGTGTGTGTGAGATAAATAAACAATACCTAAGAGAGAAATTCCTTTTTTTGAGGGAAAGAGAGAAATTCTAGTTACAGTAAATTCCTTAAATTAACATAAATCAATTTAGATATATATATACTCAAATTCAACGCAAATAGAAGCTATTTTACTACAGTGTTTACTAATAACATTTCCTAGCACGTTTTTCTTTTTCCTACGATGTACTAGTAGGATCCCCAATAACGAGAGGTATATAAAAAGTAGGCCAGGAGTAGACGACACAATGCGCAAGATTTTTGTTCGTACTGCTCAGTCCATCCTACTAAACAAGCTAATTACGTTTGTCTAATTGAGGTATATATGGTAAAATTTTGTAGGGCACTTGTGGAACAATGCATGTATATGGAGGTACGCGAATGATGAGTGGACATGCAGCAGCAATGGTGGATGGAGGTAGAGAAGCCAGGGTTTCTAGGTACAGGGAGAAGCGCCGAACCAGATTGTTTTCCAAGAAAATAAGGTACGAGGTTCGGAAATTGAATGCTGAGAAGAGGCCCAGAATGAAGGGGAGATTCGTTAAGGGAGCAAAATTTGTAGCAACTGCTTTTCCTTTGCTCAAGAAATAGGAATTTTGAGTAATTTAACTGTCAACTGCCAGAACTACTTGTTACCAGTAAACTGGCAAGGAGTCCAGAATTACGCAGCGATCCATCAAATGTTTGTATGTTTACAAACATACAAGTTAATGGAAGTGAATATTTTAGGTAATCGTGTGACAAACAGATCCAGGTCCAGCTGCATGTCGTTTGAGTTCTAGTTAATTATATGTAACATAGAATTTCTTATAGAAGTAAAGTGAATGTGCAAAAGGACATCGACAGTTACATAAAATTCTGGGAAAGATAAATCTTGTAATTGAATCGATTCATTTTATTATTTAGTAATGTATTATGCTAAGTCAAGCATGGTTATCAAGATTATCCTGACTGTAAGCATTAAAATGTTTGGTGCCATAAATTTCATCATAATATTAATATCTTAATTAATATAGATGGAATAATTTTATTAATTATTAAAATTTTGCTTGCACGCCCCCTCTAATGCAAGTATATGTATGTTCATTTCCCATTAAAGGCTTGTAACGCGCACAATTTTTATAAATAGGTGACAACAAGAATTAAATTAAGAGGTGATCAGGATGCATTCATTATTTTGGATTTAATATTCAAATAAGCTTCATTTTTAGTTGAAATTCATAGCCTTCCAATTTCTACTAGTCTCCTTAATGAGCAATCGTATTTAGTCAATGCAAAACAAGTTTAAGTAAAGATTCAAATACCGTACTCAAATGATCATCAACGAAAGTTACATACATAATAAACTACACTTCCAAGAATTTTAGCTTTACACAATACTTCAAATCAGATCAAGGGCATTAAGTTTTTAGATAGATGATTTATTGATAAAATTTCACAGAAAAAGTCACACAAGTTGAAATTTCAGAAAATAATTTAATTTTTCTTTTAACTAAAGCATGGAGAAATTGTGAGTGGCCCTGATAATAAATTTCAAACCTGAACTTTTCTAATGTGGACAAACATAAATGGTCCCATTTTCCAAGTCTTCTTGGATTGGAAGGAATGGTACCATCACACCTCTCCCTACCAAACCGGCCTTTTCTACAGAAGAAAAGGACTCATCACATTCGGTCAGTCTGTTTTCAAGGCCAAAACTATCTTTCCGTGATATTTTCCTTGGAACAACTTAGAAGCAATTTTGATTATTATCTTATATAAGCGTTTCAAGTACTTAGATATCGATTTTACACACTGGATCTCGGATTTACACACTACATATCGGATGTACAACTTAGATACTGTATATGAAGAATTGATACAAGATATCGATTTTACACACTGGATATCGGATTTACACACTAAATATCGGATTTACAACTTAGATACTGTATATGAAGAATTGATACCGGATTTACAGCTTGATACCGTATATGCAGAATGGATATCGAATTTACATCTTGATACCGAATTTGCAGTTTGAATACCGTATATGCAGTAGGCTTAAACACCGTATTTACATATACCATTTTCGTATTATAACAGATTAAATTATATATATAACAAATCCAATGATTTGTTAATTACAGTAAGAAATAACAAAAAAATAAAAATAAAATAACGAATGAAGAAACGGTAATAAACTTTTAACTCGAGGTCTGTGTTACACACAGTTTCCTTAAAACAGATTCGTCCCTTCAGCGTACGTACTTAAAGTATAATTTGAGTGTCTGCTTCCCAGGATACAACGGCAGAACAGTAGAATCTGAGCACCACAGATTTTACTCCGGCGAACTGAGTTAGTGCCCGAATAATATGACCACAAAAACTGAAATAAAAATTGAAAACGAAGACAAACTCGAACTGTATGCAGATAAATTTTCAGATGAGATTCGTGTGTAGAAAATTGAAAAAATCGAGACATATAAAGACTTAACTCTTGTAACTTGCACATTCACTTCATGACAATTACCACAAGAGTTTCAATTGTTTCAGAAAATAAAAAGTCAGTTGAATAAAATAAAATTGTAGCAAAACGTGGACACTCCTAAGGGATCAATTTTGCTCCATTCGGTCTGACATTCGTGTACGCAGGTCGCACCCGTACACAAGTTCAAGATCTGAAACTTATTTCGGTCTATGATTTGCACCCCCTGCGCACGCTAGAGGAGAGAGCCTCTATGCTACACATGATTACACCATTCTAAAGTGTAATCCTTTATAAAGTAATTTTTCTTTTCATCCACTTCTTATGTGGGGTAAACTCCTTTTTTAGTTTTTCCACCAACATAAATTCCTTTTAAGCGGCACACTTTGAGCTTCAATTTCTCATTTACTCGAGCATCAATTTTGACAAGTAAATATATGATTTTGATGTACTCACGGAGGCGAACACAAATCAATCTTTATCTTCC
>CAIGRS010306635.1:0-13698 GCA_903798395.1 Fraxinus floribunda
AAATTAGACCTGACCTGGGGGGTAACTATTGATACCGACCTAAGAGCTCGTTGAGATCGGGCTATTATATTTCAGTAAGGAGAAGGTAATGTAAGGTCGGTCATGCGAGGTCAGTTCGGTCCTTATGTGACTTACCCAGCAAGCTATTGTAGTCTCCCGAGGCACACCAATTTCTAATGATTAAAGATCACTGACAAAATTTTTAATCTACCAACTAGAGGAACACACGTGTAAAGGATCCATCTAGTCTTGTGTCAGCGCCCCCTCTAGTCCCTCAATTAGAAGCTTTAGCTTGCCTTGTTAAATAATGCATTTACTGTTGGGACCCGCATGTCCCATCACCTCACGATCAACAGTATAAAGTTGAGCTCGGACGACAATCCTATTAGGCCAACGCATGACCTAGTTCAGTTCGATCTCTTGGAATGACAAGACAGGGGTACTAGGCCTAAACATATTTCCCTATAAAAGGGGGGAAAATCCCAAGAGTAGGGGAGGATGAAAAAATCTAAGGGAAAAACACTAGAAAAACTCACTATAACCCTTCGAATATTCCTTACAATCAAAAAGTAATACCATTGCTTGATGATAATGAGAATCTCTTTTATTTATCACTTTAGATAATTATTTTGTACTTTAAGTTGGCTTTATTCTTGTTCAAGCAATTTTAGACGTCAACAAAAGTGATAATTTTTTTTATCATTGTGTTTAGATAAAAAAAAAAAAAGATTGAAAAATTAATTACCATCAAAACTAAAAGAAAACAAATTCAAGGAAAACCAAGAACTTCAAGGGCATGGAAGTAAAAATGGAAAAGGACTTCTCCGGAATTTTTTCACATCAAACAGGGAAAACATTGGAAAATGGAAAAAATTCCATGAAAAATGGAAGGTATCAAACAGGGCCTAACAATCTAATCTATATATAAATAGGATATACAATGGGGCTGAACATGGGCGGACCCACGGGTTTTGTGAGGTCAAATGAACCTACAAATTTTTTTATTTTTTTTCAAAAAATTTATAGTTGTTTTTACGAAATGTCAAATGAAGTCGAAACATTACATTCTTAATACCATTTCGAAATGCTCGTGACATAATTTTCCCTCGTTAATGGAGCACAAAACGGTCAATCTTAGCAAAAGTTATGATACGTCAAAGTAGGTTGTTCCAAACTAAAATTTTGATAATATACTAATTTAAGAATTTGCTAGTGATCTTATACTAGTTGAATCCACAAATCACTTGCGTCATTTAGAAGCTCGTTTTGAGAACTATATCGTAGTCATATCGAATGGTCCAAATGACTATCGAAAATAGTTAAACATTCGTCTAATGTACGTCTCAAAAAGAAACGTCTAACTCATCTTTTTTTATAAAAAAAATTCAATTATTTCATTAACATTTATTATTTTTGCACGACAAATTTCTCAATATAATTTAAATCATTTATTAGGAAATTTTACATGGAATATGACGTCAAGAATTTTAGGATAGTTACATATTAAATGTAATTTGAATTACTTTCGAAATACATTTACATTAAATTTGAATTTCATTTTATTTCATTTACTTCCTATATTTAATTTGATTTACTTGTCTCCTGCTCAACATCTGTCAATGATGTGGCAAACAAAACTATACAAGTAGCAAAATTCATTTGACAATATTGATAATAATGTAATTATACGACATTTTCATATTATCAAAATGAGTAGACTACAATTGTAGTAGTGTGTTGATTTGTTTTCATTAATGTTATGTTGTTTTTTTAATAAAAAATTGCATTTTAATTTTTAACCCTACCATTTAAAAAGTCTAGATCTGCCCTTGGGGCAGAGCTTCAAGCTGAGAACTTTAAGGAAGTGGGGCAAGAACGGGGAAGTAATTGCATTATTTATTTAAATATAATTTGAGTTGAAAATATAAAAATAAATTAAAAAACTTGAGCAGGCATTATGTTATTGAGCAACACTACACATACAGATACAGACACTTTACAGATACACACACGGTGGGGTGGGTAGGTAATTTTTTCTTACTTTTTTATTGCGCAAGACCCACCCTCATGTGAGAGGGTGTAAAACTTCTGTAAATTTTTTTATATGTACAAATGGAAATTTCCTATGTTATTAGTCCTTGCCTCATTTATTATTAGTGGGCTTGGGGTAATGTAGGCAGGTCGGATTGCGGAATTTTGACATCCCTATATATAAAGTGCTATTGTGATTGAAAATTCTTGGCTAGATATATAAGAGCATCTCTAATGCAGTCTACCGATCGCAATTTAGGTGACATTGATATATAATAAATACATGGTCAAGTTAAAAATCAGTCTCACAGAGAAAATACAATGCTCACAACCACAAAGAAAATTCAATATATTGTTGAGTTAGCATGTCAAACCCCCTAAATCTGGACAAATATGTGTGGACGATGTTGTTGGGAAATTATTTAATATGCCATGTGGATCGGCATATGTAATTAATTGTGTATAAATGCTATCTTAAAGTTATGCCCAAAATTAAAGTGATCTAATAAAGAATTAAATAATTGGGCTTTGGACATCTAAATAAAGTGTGGGTCGGACTATATGTGTAGATACCAGATCCATTAAGGTTTGTATTTGACAACGGGCTAAATACATATAGAAGCTATATATAAGTTTGCTTCTCTTCTTGTTCTTAACTTTGAATTTATTATTTATCAAGAAGAGAAGATTTCACTCGTAAACTCATTTTGAATTCTGGGTCGTGTTAAGGTCCCGGAAAGCTCAACGTTGTAAAATGATCGGTGCTCTTTGGTTGTAAGTCACCGAAAGCGTTGTAAAGGGTTGGATTGCACCATAAGTCAATCAACATAGTGGAAAATTCCTTATTCGTACAGGAGAGCTTGATAACGAGGGACGTAGATCATTGCATTGGATTGAACCTCCACATTATATCGTTTACACTTTCTATCCCTTTTACTTAACGCTTTTACTTTGACCAAATTTACATTGTTTCATTTACGTGCTTACTTGTGTTTAGATTATTCTATCACTTGCGTGTTCATTATATTAAAATCTTGAGTGATTAACAAAAAAGTTTTAATAACCAATTCACCCCCTCTTGGTTAGCCAATCTTAAGCGTTCATTCTCCCTCATTTTTATCTCCCAACTGTATATACTCTTCATCAATTTTCGCCGCTGGAGAGCGCTACCACCTGAGACCGTCTCTCTATCATCTTCGCTGTGAGCGTCGCTAGTGAAGCTATTTCTTGACTGCAAATCGTGCCAGTAGCAACCCAAATTGTCGAAAACTCTACAGATCTCGGGTAAATTCATTCCTTAACTGAGAGTGCCATCGGAGGCTCTGCGGATCGTGATTACAGCGGCCAAGATTGCGTTGGTGGTTATTTTTTTTTTATTTTTTTTTTTTTGGATGGGTGGTAGTGGTTTTCATGCTTTGGTAGTTTTAAGGTGATGGTGATGGTGATAGTGATGGTGGCAATGGGGGTGAGGTGGTATGCTTGCGATTATGGCAAGGTATTGACGGTGATGGTAGCCTTAGAGGCGGCAGTTCATGTGGCGGTGGCGGAGGCAATTTGATGTTGTAGGTTTTTGGGGTGATTTTTGTTTGCGGTGGTGTAGAGGATCTAGCGGTAGTGTAGGTGGACTTTCGCGCTGGTGTGGTGGTGGATCTAGAGTTGTTAGCAGTGGTGAGGTGGTGGTTGCAAACGATTGTGGTGCAAGCGTTGATGATCAAATATATTCCCCTCATGTGAAATTTTTATCTCTCGATAAAAGATGCAAATATAATAAATGTATTAACAGGTGCTATAACACATATTGAAACCATATAAAACAAATATGTATATCTTTATCCTCTATAAAACTTGACAATGTTTATTATATTGTGCTTAAACCCTATTATCTCTAACAATAAAATCTTCTAACAATTCAATTGGTGATCAAGCAATTGAAAAGAACGAGGAAAACAATAATAAATATCCACAAATTAAATCAAATTAAAGTCAAAATAATTAATTAAGAACTAAAAATATCATAACAAGGGTTCATCAAATAAACATCCACAAATTAAATCAAATTAAAGTCAAAATAATTTATTAAAAACTAAAAATATCATAAAAATGGTTCATCTCATCCTAGCAATGTATGAAATTCGTCTAGCATATCGAAATTATAAGAAATCATATTTAAGTGAAAAGACATAACTCAAATTTTTTATAAATTGAGAACGTGAAAATAAATTTTGAAATCTTGAATCTCTTCAAAGGCTTCTTATTAAATCTCCATTTACTCCTTCTCTTTTTTCTTACCAAAAAATCAAATTTGAATCTTCACTTGATTGAATTTTTGCAAGTCCTCTTCAATTCTCTTACAAAAACGATAAATTTTTCTTCTCTGATGATAATAATTGATAAATATTGAATTATGAAATGTATATGAGAGGTCTCTAATATGTATTCTACTGCTAGGTATTTGTGAGAATAGAAAACTGGTTGAAAATTACGTCCAAATTGGTTTTCAAAAGAGTTCCAATCGAATAAGGAAAGTTGCATTCGCATGCGTTTTTTGTCTCTGCACAACAGTTAATATTTTGGTTGGAAAATTAACTCAAAGGGTTATAACTTTGTTAGAAATAGAATGTTTTCAATTCGGATGTTTACTATGCTAAAACTGAGTTTCAATTTTCGACTAAAAATTTGGAATATAACTTGTGCAATTAGAAATTGATTTTGATAATATTTCATTCATTTTTGAATTCTAATTTCATCCAATTGTCTTCTAACAATCTTTAAAGCATCGTCTAGTGGTCCGAATTAACTATTGAATATTTACAAGTTGGTCATCAACCTTTGAAATTTGTCATTTCCTTGATTTTTTTTATTTCTTCCAATTCCTCGTTCAACCATTGAGTTTTACTTATATAATATAAAATACAATAATTTAGAACATATTTTATCAAAAGAATTACCAAATATCAATATTTTAGACCTCCAAATAAGTGTATAAATTACACTTATCACCAACCACTAAAATTTCAAATAATGGAGGCCAAAACATTTCTAGTGCATGTTTGGAAGTAATTAAATTAAAAGTTAAGTGATTATTGTTGGAAAACAACAACATATATGGGGCCACACATAATATATTAAAATGTGTGGTGCTATTGTTTAAAGAATATTAGTCAATTAAAGTGATCCATTAAAATTAATTTTAACTATTGGGTATTAGATTTCATGGAAATATAGTGTAGAGACCGGAATGTTGTTTTAAATTGATAATGGACCAATTTGAAACAATTGAAAGAATGACTAATGGGTATTAGGTTTCATAAAAATATAGTGTAGAGATCGGAATGTTATTTTAAATTGATGAGGGACCAATTTGAAATAATTGAAAGATAATAACTATTCAGTTATTATTATTATTAAGGGGTCATGGTCTCCAACTTGATAGTGATTTTTAGATTCTCTACATCCCATCAACAAAGAGTAAAATTGAATAGAAGATCGTCAATCAATTGGAAGATCATAACCCATTCAGGCAAACAATCAAACATCCATGGATCCAGGTATGCTTATGTTTTATTTTTTTTTTCTCTGATTTCAATATGGAGTATGTATTAAGATTTATATGTGAAAAGAGTTTGATTAAAATATATAGATTGATAATCCATTTTTCTGTTTTCTATCAATTATAAGCCATGAATCCTACGAAGCGTGTGGATAAGTCATAGTAGTTATGGATCATGCGAAATATTTAACTAAAAAATATATTTGACCAACTCAGAGTAAGCGCATTTTGATTTAGATGGAAATCATATTTTTAGTAAATTTTAGTAAAAAATGATAGAATATATGTTTAAAATTAATTATTGACTTTGACTTAAATTTAATCAAAATTTCTAGCGATATCAAATAGGGATTTAATAACTTCCCAAACATTAATGTTCCCATATCTACAAATCTTATGTTATATCCTATCGATATATGCCAACCGAATAAAATAGATAAATACATTGGATGTATGCAAAATCAACATATTTCTCGTAAATTTGATCGATTACAATTTCATACCTTTGTTACACAACGGTATATTCTACTCTTTAATTCTTATGTCAAATAAACGTGCTCCGAAATTTGGATAATTTATTCTTTCTGGATAATTTTTTTCTTTTTTAGAGGTTTTGTTAATTTTTTTTGTATCGAAAAAGAAAAAAATAGAAGTAAATATTTTATTTCTAATTAAATTAATGCTTCACATTAATGGTCATAAATACAATTTAGGTTGTAACCGTCAGGTTGAAAAGATTTGACCTATTTGATTGTGAGTAGGTAGAATTTATATTTTTATTAGTTAGAGGGACATGGTTGGGTATTTGGAATTTGTGAGGGGTATTAAGGAGAATAAAAAAGCCGTCCTTGTTGAACATGCTGGTCACTGTTGACGTAATGGGTACAGTCGACCGCTAAACGGGTCGTCGCACTTAATTACGAGTCTCGACAAATAAGTCACAACGGATGCTTCAAGCTTCATTAACTAAGCATCTGGTAGAGCTTAAAATCAGATTTTTAGTACATTTTGATCAAAAATGATGAAATATATGATTGAAGAATTGTGGATTCAATGAAATATATGATTAAAATTAATTATTGACTTTAACTTGAGATTTTAATCCAAACGAAACATGGGCTAAGTCTCCCCATGTGGGTGTAGGTCTATGCCGTCTCTCCATACAAATAACTCAGAAATCTCTTTTATAATAAGCAAAATGAAAAGTCTTATCAAACGGGTCCTTAGTATGTTGTACTGGTAGACTTGAGTTAAATTCAAAATGATTGAAAATTATTATAGAAGAAAAAGTGCTCAAACTCTTATCCTTCCAAATTTTCCAATGACCAAACAAGCCATAAAAAAAGTTTGGTAACTTGGATTCGCACAATAGTATAATTGAATCATGGTAACTAATACTACGAACTAAACATGTACTAAATTTTGATAATTTTTTAAGACTACTTCATACTTACGTCAAAATATATAACAATATTCTTTATATTGTTATATTATCGTGCTCGACCAAGAAATCATACAATCCTCGTATTAGTTTAATAACACTCGAAGTATCGAAAGCCGTCCGTAAAAAAATAAAAATAAAAATAAAAATAAATAAATAAAAAATTGAAATTATTATGACATGAACTGAAGCCTGCACATGATGTCGTACTCGTACGCCTGCCTTCCAAATTTGTATGTCAATATTATGACATGAATTGAAGCCTATATATTCTGAAAACAAACAATTTATGCATTTACATGAAATTATTACACACTTGAGTGACGGTTAAGCTGTCACTGTTTTCTTTTTAATAATAATTAGTAACAAATAACGTGCATTGTCACGTACTCCTTTAGGCAAAATTTGAGGCTGGAATGCGTACAAATGAACCAAGATATTCAACTTAAAAAAAAAAAGTCATTAACTTTTGGACGAAGAAATTGGTTTGTTTTCACTTTTCGACGAAGTAGTTGCACATTGTATACTAGCACAAAATTGTAACGTGTTCAAGTCCTTATTTGTTTTTCATTCTTTCAAAACTTTTTTTATATACTTATTTTTAATAGCATATACAGATAATAAAATATTCTACACGTAAATTCAAAAAATCATTATTTTAAAAATAATATCTTTTCCGATAAAATGGCCACCAAAACAAGGGGCTAATTTATATCCCCCGGTTTTTTTTTTTCCCTAAAAGTTTATACATGTCATATGTGCATTCAACTTTTAGACAAAATGATTCAATTTTGTTTTGTAATGACTTGTTCGTTATTTTTTCGCACTTAAGAGAGTTCGGTTGGACTTGGTCCTTGTTTGACCATCATTTTCTAAAACACATATATCTTGAAATTAATTTTTAATCCTACATTTTATGAGACCTATGAATTTTAACAAATTTTTCAAAACACTTTTCATTAACTTTAATCGAAATTTACTGAAAAGTTGATTTTTTTACTTAAATTGGGCTTAGAGTATGTTTGGTAGAGGTTAAAATCGAATTAAAATTGAAAAACTAACATTTATTGTTGACTTTTATTAGACGAGTGAGATTCAATAACAACTATATTTTCAATTTTAATTGAATTAAAATTGATACCAAACAAGCTCTTAATATTAAATATCATTAGTGCCTTAATTTGAGCGTTATGATACTTTATCCTTAGTGGTTGGATTAGGTCTTCCCGTGGGTCATGATTGTGATACCTACATTATCACAATTACCCCTGTCATCTCTTGACGTGACCACCCCCTTTCCGACTCTTCAATTATATTTTACTTTAATTAAGCTATGAGTTTGGGTCATACAAAAAAATGTAAAAGATACGTTTGGTATACATTAAAATTTGCATTATCACTCTTCTACTCATTTTTAACTACACATTCTTCAATAAAATAATATTTTCTATCACATCAATAAATTTTCCTTCCTTTTCAACAACACATTCTCCATCAATTTATTATTCCGGAACTTTCACTCCTCAAGTCAAGAACCAAACTACGGATGAATGTAATTTATCATTTTCAAGAAATTCTCCAGCTCTATCCATCCATTTAGTGTCTAGCAATTTTCAATTAACCGTTTTGATGCATCATTGACGAATTGCGAGAAGCGATAGCTGCTACAAGAAATGAAAATTCTTAAGTATTCGATTTTAAAAGAATTTGAAGCTACCTTGAGCAGCTCTCACGTTAGTCCCAAGATGTTGATCTCTCGTGAAATATGCATAGATGAAAAATGTATTTGATCAACAATAAATTTGCTTGTACAGAAATTTGTTTGCAAGGAATTATACAGACACTCACAGCCATGTGAATTAAATATTGTAAAAAAAAATGGGGCCCATCCCATGTGTGAATTCTGTAAGGTTTCTGTTATTTTTTTCTTCGGTAAGTATATTGTTGTTCATTTGCGGGACATACTCTAAATTGGATCCAATGTACTATAAACTTGCACAATCTATGCTATAAGATGATAGCAGGAAAATCAGACATATATTGCGGGTAACACATATCCTTTTCATAAAATTGTTCTTTTTATTACTTATTTTCAAGAATTAATGTTACTATGCCTGTTCTTAAGCCAACAGGTTCCATAATTACTTACCTAATAAATGTTCTGCTGTTGTAATTTGTTTGGAAGAAAACATCTATATCGACCAAATTTACGTCTTCTAAGCATTAGGAAATAATTAATTAATTGTTCGAAGAAAAAGCTTGACTAAACATAATATTTAAACTTATTTAAATTCTTTTACTGTGAGAGGGTGACGAACTGACGAAGGTTTGTTTGTCCGTAAGTGAGTAAAAAGATGCTGAAATGAGAGAGAGAGAAAGAGAGAGCGGGGGCAATGACGTATAGGCGGTGGACCCAATCCTTCACCGCATATGGACACACTATGGAGCGTGGGCTCAGCCTGAAAGAGCTGCTGCACCCCCACTTTCCCCCCCTTCTGTTGCCTCTCTCTCTCTCTCTCTCTCTCTCTCTCTCTCTCTATCTACTTATTTTTGTGTTTTTGATTATTGAAGATGAGAAAAATCAATGAAGGACAAGGAGGGGAAAAAGAAATAAATGTTGTGGATATGTTTGTGTTTGTGTGGGCTTGACACCAAGGCATATAGATGAACCTGAATACAGCATCTTTTTCGAAAACTTCATTTCATTTAAAGCAAAGCAAGATAGCTTTTATCTATAACCAACCATGGGTTGATATATAGGTCTCTATACATACCAGTTTCTTTTTTTTTTTCTTCGTATGTGTTGTTTTGATTTTGATGCTTTTATACATAGTTGAGATTATATGTGTCTCTTTGGTTTTACTTTCATTGATTTGCATAGCTAGGAGTTTGAGAAGAAGTTGTTGTTTTTGAATTCTGAGATAAGATTTGGAAGGTTCTCAAGTTGCATGTGGAGTTGCTAATTTGTGGGCTGCAGAGATTTCCAATTGAATATTGACGTCTCTGATTAATTAGTACTTGGAGAAGAAGACGATAAAATAAAGGGATTGGATTCAATGGCAGCTTCTTCATCAGCAGCATCTTTTCTTGCAATGAGAGACCAAGATCAGAATCAAATGAAACTACAACATTCTTCAGCGCCATCTTCATCAACCGCTCCACCGCAGAAGAAAAGAAAAAATCAACCTGGAACATCAAGCAAGTACCAAACACTTGAAGTCAATTCTCCTTAATTATCTGATAGCTTTCATTTTTCATTTCAAGAAAACCCTAAATTTGAAAAAGATTGGATGTTATTTTTTTAATTGGGGTTTTAATGAATTTGATGACAGATCTAGATGCAGAGGTGATAGCACTATCTCCCAAGACCCTGATGGCTACAAACAGGTTTGTTTGTGAGGTATGCAACAAAGGGTTTCAAAGAGAGCAAAACCTTCAACTGCACAGAAGAGGACACAATCTGCCTTGGAAACTAAAGCAGAAGACAACAAAAGAGGTTAAGCGTAAGGTGTATTTGTGTCCGGAACCCACATGTGTACACCATGACCCTTCAAGAGCACTCGGAGACCTTACTGGTATTAAGAAGCATTACTCAAGAAAACATGGTGAGAAGAAGTACAAGTGTGAAAAGTGCTCTAAGAAATATGCTGTGCATTCTGATTGGAAAGCTCACACAAAAACCTGTGGTACTAGGGAGTATAGATGTGACTGTGGCACTCTTTTCTCAAGGTAAAAATAATACTAATCGAATCAATCTGGGTTTTCTACCTAATTCAATACTTTACACTAATAATTATTTGTTGGGTGTTTCAATTTCATTCAAGAAAGATGCTAAATAAGTGAGCCTGGAGTACTCAGATGTAGAGAGAGAGAGAGAGAGAGAGAGGGAAGTGTTGAAACATTGTCTTCTTCGGTAATAGGGTTTTTGATTATTTCAAGTAAAAAGTCTTTTTAATCCGTTACAGATTCTCATGAAAATGGTCCTTTTTTCTCTCCCTGTATACAGTTTTGGTTGATTTTTGAGTTGTATTTTGATTTTCTCTTGTTTGGATCCTTTCTGAAGAAAAAAAAAATGACTTCACGTGAATTTATCTTTGGAAGAAACTCCATGTTCGACGTAGAAGCTTTCGAAAAAAACACATGTATATGTCTCCACCTTGCTGCCTGGGGACAACCATCTTTGTCCCATTGAAGTTTAAAATTTTTTCTGAATCAGTAAGTAAAAGTTTAATCTTCACCAGATTTGTTCTCTTCTGGGTTGGCTAGATTCTTTCAGGTTTGTACTCTTGTAGATAACCCTTCTCATGATAACATTTTGAGACTCCAAAGTCCAATTCATTCACCCTCTCTCTCACATACGCACACAGTGACATTACTTGGAGCTGTGTTCGTGTTTTTTCCTGTACTTAGAGCATCTCTAACGCAACAATGTGGACTGTCGTACCATGTAAGTATTTGAGAATGACATGACAAACTTTTCAGTCCCGTTTTGGAGATGCAACACCTTAAAGAATTGTAGGAACTGCTTGTTCACATTAAATGACTGTTTGATTGATAATTTTGACCATATTGTACGATTACTCTTAGTTGTATTTATTTTACAAGAAGTCTTCTTATGGTAGGTCATAATTTGTTGATTGATCAATCATTAAAGAATTTTACAAATGATCTTTCAATCTCATTTTTAATTCCCCTAGGTATTTCTGAAAGTTCAAACAATTATTCTACCAACTATATTCTATAAGGATTCTCTAGTTCAAGACTACTGAACAAAACAATGTTATTTTTTATTAGAAATTAATTAATTATTAGGTAAAACTACTATGCTTTGAACTCTTATTTCAGTTATCGGTTTGAATGAAAAAAAAAAAAAAAAAAAACCTATGTTTACTTCTTGTTTCTTAGTGAACCCTAACTAATTTACAGTTTAGATGAAGAACTGCCTCTTGGATATGCTCAAAAATGGATGAAAAATAACTACAATTCAACGTTCCTAGTTGTTTAATTACATATATCCCTATTAACTCTTGTATTTCGACTAGTTTAAGATTTTTTTTAACTATGTATATGTTCATTGCAGGCGTGACAGTTTCATCACTCATAGGGCTTTCTGTGATGCACTTGCTCAAGAGAGTGCAAGAAATCTAAATCCAACCTCCTTAAGAAGCATCGGCAGCCATTTATTTGGCAGTAGCAACATGGGCTTAGGCATCTCCGAAATGTCTAGTGGACAAGATCAAAACCAGCAGCAGGCATCAGCTGATTTACTACACTTGGGCGGTGGGAGATCTGGCCAATTTGATACCCTCATCGGCTCGACCTTTCAGCCGTCGCAGACGCTGCCTTCTTCAGCTCTCTTCCAGCCCGAATCGAACAATGATAATCAATCTTCACAAGGGCTGCTGTTGAACAAGTCACTTCATGGCCTAATGCAACTCTCTGAACTTCAGAAAAATCCCAACACATCTTCGTCATCAACCGCCAGTCTGTTCAATCTCAGCTTCTTTTCAAACACTAGTGGGATCGACAATAACAATAGCATTGGCAACAGTAACAGCAGCAACATATCTTCATCCTTATTGTTTCCAAATCAGTTCAATAATGGACATTCCAGTGGTAGTGGAGGCGGAGAAGGATCAAACCTTTTCTCTGCAGGTCATCTCTTGAATACTGATCATTTGAGTGCTGCTATCCCTTCCCTCTACAGCACATCCCTTCAAAGCCATTCAATCAGTACAACACAGATGTCTGCAACTGCACTTCTTCAGAAGGCTGCTCAACTCGGTTCGACAACCAGCAACACCAGTGCTTCACTCCTCAAAAGCTTCGGCACCTCATCCTCCAGCGGCACAAAAAATGATCATCCTTTTAATTCAGCGACTAACTTTGGAATGGTCTTTGGGGAGAATAATGGGAATCATTTCAATGACCTAATGAATTCCATGACCAACGGAAACTCATCCATTTTCGGAGGCGGATCAGGAGGGGTGAATACTCATCCATATGGTGGCAATGCACAAGAGAATGAGTATGGAGGATACGGCACCAATAAACTGAGCTTTGAGCAGCCATTGCAGAAACACCACAGTTCAAGTTTCAGCAACATGGAGCAAGGAAGATTGACAAGAGATTTTCTTGGAGTTGGGCTTGTTAGGGAGATAGCAAGAAATGTAAGCGGTGGATTTGGGCAGAGAGAACAGCAACATGGAATGGATTTGAGCTCATTGGATTCAGAAGAAAAGACTGCGCAGAAAAGCCAACCTTTTGGAGGCGGGCATTTTCAATAAAGAGAAATATATGAACAAGAGAAAAAGCATGAACGTACAGGTACGTCAATTAATTTGCATTTAGCTCCATTGAATTTCAGTGTTTTATTAAAAAAAGAAGAAGAATTGGAATCTGTTTCACTTGTATCTTAACTTTTTGTTTTTATCAGTCTTATTTGGAGTTAGTCCGTTGTTTTTGAGTGTTTTTGCATTGTAGTCCTTATTAGCTGATAACCACATTGGATACCATGTTTGTTTTGGAATTATGCCAATATTTGGTGGAGATTAAAATTAGGCTTTTAATAAAAGTTGATAAAAATGCGTGGTTGAAAAGTTGTAAGTTCGATAAAATATGTGATTAAAATTAATTGTTGATTTTATTTTAAATTAAAATCTGAATTTTAATTCGT
>CAIGRS010306641.1:0-15072 GCA_903798395.1 Fraxinus floribunda
AGCAGATATCGTGCTGTCACGAGACTCGATCAGTCGATAAGTTTTTCTACACTTTACAGTATTGCAACTAATACATTTTCTAACACTAACAATTCTGTTTGCTGTTATCAAACATTTCTTTGGAAGCCCTACTTCATTACAAGAAAGATTGTCTGAAATCTTGATGAATTTAACGTGCCCAAAACTTCATGATGTTCAATGGCATAAAGATAACTTCCTCACTAAAGTTCTGATGAGGGGAAAATGTTTTCAATGACTTCCAAAAAAAAAAAAAAAGAGTCATTTCTGGACCTCCAAAGCTTTTTGCGGAAAGAATAAGAATTGCAGTTAAAAAAAATAAAAAATAAATAAAATCAAGATAACACTGCAATTCCATACTTTCCTAACTTATGGTGAAATTATAAATTACATCAATAAAGAAAGGTTAGTATTATGCAAAGACATGAAACTCAAATCAAAACTCAAAAGTGAATGAGTTGAAAGCTAACGAAAACTCGGATAATTTTTTGAACAATATGGTTTCGAAATATGTTGTAGCTCCTTCCAAACATAAAAACAACAAAAATCATATCCAAAAGATTTTATGATAGAGATGAAAAATATCAAAAACTGGAAATTTTATAAAATAAAATTTTAAAAGGCTAACAAAAATATTACTTGTTGAAAATGAAAATAAACATGTCCTTATTCTAATAAATGTCATATGAAAGGAAAAATAAACAATCTCCAAGTAAATGAAGATATAAAGAATGAACTTTAAAATTTGATTAGTTCTGGTTCTGAAGAAAACTCATAATTTGATTATAAACAAATTTATCAAAATTAAGAGGATTCAGATTTTAAAGAAAATCCTAATTCTTCAAGCTTTAGTAATGACAAAGATATTTGGGATACAATGGTAGTAGCTGCTATTGAAAAAATAAATCAATCAATGTCCTTAATAAAGAAAAGGAAATTATTCGAGAAGTAATTGAGAGAATAGAAGATTCTCATTTTAAAAAAAATGCAATCAATTATTAACACGACAAAAACAAACAAGTAAAGATGACAGGTAAAGATGAGAGTAGTACTCACTTAAATAGATTTGGACGACGCATTATTGAGATTTGACAAGGTGCTCACAACTTAGACTCTAGAGGAGAAAGAACACAAGGATCGAAAGGCCCTGTTTTAGATACATCTTTATCTTTCAAATAATATTTTTCAGGACAATTTGAAAGAGAACTCAATCGTCGTATTATGGTTAAAATTTGAGAAATTATGCATAACGAAGAGTCTTACCAGAAAAATACATCTGAAGCAATATCTATATTCTCATCGTATGACAGAAGATACTCTTAAGGATCACCTAGCTGCTTTTAATAAAATCGTCAATGATCTAGAGACCTTGGAGGTCAAATATGATGATGAAGATTTGAGATTGATTTATCGTGTTCATTCCCCCTTCATATGTGTGTTTTAGAGATACGATTTTATATAGTATACTCTTACCATCTAAAGATTTTATGATACTCTATATCAAATAAGAAGACGAAACATCTTGTAGCATCTGAGGGTTAAGGATATGGCCTCATTATTCATGATGGTAATTCAAGAGACAAGTCAAAATCTAATTTTAAATTTTGTAATTATTGCAAGAAAAATAGGTATTTGATAAACGATTGTTATAACTTGTAGAATAAATAAAAATTGATTACAAATCAACAAACAGAAATTTCAGGGAAAACAAGGATTGTAAAAAATTCTAACAATGATGGGGAGCTTTTATCTCCTTAGGTACTCTTGATTCAAAATGGTACAGATATACGGTTTAAGGTGGAGTCCAGAAAGTTAGTAAAGGAGTCCATGTTTTGTTAATGAGACATACAAAATCATATTTATATATCTTCTAGTGTTATATAGAATCTTTGAGCAATCGGCATATTTTAAGAACTCATGTAAATTTGGAGTTAGATTCTGTATCATTGGAGTCTAATTTGATTTCTTTTTGAAACACTATATCTCCGTTGAATTTAGAAGTTATGGGTGAATCCACCTTGCCACTTTCATTGGCGATGTCATTGTATTCAGTTGCTATAAACATACTCATTTTGGCTGTAAGATTCCACATAGGTACAATTTTGCTCATTTAGTTGATAATTTGAATGCGGTTAAGGTTATTGATTCTAGCTAAGATCATTCTTTTGATGCATTCAGCTGTGATTCTATTGTAGGACTTGTTTCAGCTTTGTTTGGTGCTCATTAGATCACGTTTACCCTTAGTTAGGGTAGCAGAGGAGGAGAATATTTTCAATTGATTTTTTTTTTTTTTAATGGAGAAGTTCGTTTGTATTTTCATTGAAAAGTTCAATTTTATTCCTTGTAGTGGAGTTTGCCTCCTTGTGGGGAATTTTTTTTTGAAGTTTTGTTCATTGAAGTGAAATTCGTGTCAATGTAGAGATTGTTAGAATTTGGGTGTGACCTGAATTCGTTGTTGAAGATAATTGAGAGTTCTAGTTAAAATGTATATCAAGAAGAATTCTATTTATATTGCTATTGTGAAATCCTATTCAAATTTACTTGGTGAATTCTAATTGATGATCTACTTGAAAGTCTAAATGGGAGTAAGAATTTGTATTGGATTTGAAAAGAAAATGAAAATTTTGAATTAAACGACCCGAGAGTGGGCTCTGTGACTCCACGACGCTAGGAAGGTTTTGGTTCGGAGCTGTGGCGCCATGCCAATCGCTGTGGTGCCACCGACTATTTTTCCCTCCGAGATTTTTCCTCATCTACTCCATTTCTTACATTCTACTTCAACTAAACTCTACTATTAGGGTTTGGATCTCCCCTTTTCTTTCTATATATATAGTTGTATCTTCATTATGATTTAGTAAGAATTTAGAAACGCTGTGAATACAAATATTTATATTCTTTCTCCATATTATAATAAAATCTCTATTCTTTGAAAATTATTTTGTTCTTGTGATCAATTACTTCATATTGTGGTTATAATATCTTATTTTCTCCAAAAACAAAAAATAATAAATTGGTATTGATTTAATCCGATATCATTTCCACTTTTCACAACATAAAGTGTGAAGATATTTGAATGGATATGTGGATAGTTGTTAGATGAATAGTTCATTGGAATCTATAATTAGGGTTGAACGTAGGTTAGATTGAGTCAATTTCTTTATCCAGCCCAACATGGTCAGTTTGATTTAAAATCAAACAAACTTAACCCAATTATGTGTTTAAATCTAACTCAACCCAAATCGATCAAGCTTGGATCGGTTTGCTTTCTTGTGAAGAAAGTAGATGATCTCACAATCTAAAGTGCGAAGATATTTGAATGTATATGTGGATGAGTTGTTAGAGGAATAGTTCATTGGATGATCTACAATTAGAGTTGAACGTGGGTTGGGTAAGTTTTTTACTCGACCCAACATAGTAAATTTTATCTAAAATCAAACCAATCTAACCCAATGATGTGTTTAAACGTAACCCAACCTAAATCGATCAAACTTGTATCGGTTTGTGTTGGTCAGTTTGGGCTGGGGCTAATTTAAGTTGTATCCGATTATTTATTTATTTATTTATTTTGTGGAATTTGTACAATTCTTAAAAATTTGAAACCACTTGAAAACTACCGTTGTGGAGCATTTTTTTTTGGCACAATTTTTTGGGTTTCATTCATATCATCATCTTTTCGTTATGGGTAATTAATAGCACAAAACGTCTATACCTTTTAATGTCATTGTGCAAAACGTCCATACCTTTTATTTTTTTACATTTCCACCCCTACATTCCACCTTTCATTGCGCAAAAGATCCCTTTCAACAATTTTTCAATAAAATGACGATTTTACACTCATATTTAAATCAAAGAAAAGAAAAAATTAAAAACTAATTGCAACCATACTCCCAATATTAAAAAAAAAATGAGTTTTTTTCCTAATTTATTTAGGATTCGTTTGTACTTTTTTTTTATAATATTGGGAGTATGGTTGCAATTATTTTTTTATTTTTTATTTTGTTTATTTTTGTTTCATTTGAATATGAGGGTAAAATCGTCATTTTATTGTAAAATTGTTGAAAATGACTTTTTGCGCAATGAAAGGTAGAAGGCAGGGGGCAAATGCCAAAAAATTAAAAAAGGTACAGACGTTTTGCAGCATGACATTAAAAAGTATGAACGTTTTGTGCTATTTATCCTTTCGTTAACTTTAATTTATCGCCAAATAACTTTGCAATATGGTATTCTTGCCAATTAACCAAGGTAAGAAAAGGAACGTTTGTACCTTCTATGTCCTTTTGTTGTCTCTATTGTGTCTCAGATTTTCATATTAATTTTTTTTATTGGGTTGGATTGTACTTGATTTTAATTTGTAACACAAAATACAACTCGACCTCAAATTTGATTTTTCAATCCGAACCCAACTCAATTAAACTTAAAATCAACCAAAATCGATCAATTTGGGTTGATATTTTTGCCCAACCATACCTACAAAAGAGATTTCATATGGACCATTATTTGAGTGTAAATAAAATTTCTAAGTTTTAGGTAGCAGATTTTGTCCTTTAATTTAAGATCATCATAGAATCTTATATGTAGACTAACGCAGTTTGGTGGCATTGAACGTTACTCTGCATGAGGTAACTAAAACCGAATCATATGGGTATGCGAGAATCATATATAAATTGATGAATTATCAATATAGGATATAGTAAAAGGTTGTGACCGTAAGAAGCTATGAAGGATTTATATTTTCTAGTGCTTGAAAAAATGATTTTGTCATATCACATGACATTTTCGTTTCCATGGATTGCTTTGACACATTGCTATGTGCATATCTTGGATGATGAAGTCAATTAAGTAATTTAGGTGAATTAATGACAAGTTAAAAGGATAATTTTGATTTATCTTATTCTAATTACAATACGATAATAATATTATGACACTTTTCATCGTGAATGAGAATATAATCAGTCACACATAAAAGACGAGAATTGAAATTTTTGAATTAGACCTAGTCCACATAGAAGATTGCATGTATTATGTCCTAGGTTCAATTATTCGATGGACTTAATAGTTACTTACAAGCTATTTATGTGTTGTACTAAGTTTAATTAATTAGATTAACTAGTTCTTGGGTCCAATAGCATTACGTCTTTACTAATCCTAATGGAATTAGGCTTTAAGATTATACCTATACCAGTGTAGGTTTTTGCATTTTGTCATAGTTACATGCTAGACAAGAAAAGAGGCAAAAGCCCTAAATTATTATTTTCCTAAAAGTCAACCGTGGTCGTGCTATGATTACTAGTTCATTTTTGCTTTGTGAATTATCATTAAGAGTCTAGACATGTGGACAGCTATAATGCGCTAAGATCGTGGTAGTTCAATTTGTTATATTAATGGTGTTTTATTACATATTAATCTAGACACAAAGGTGATCATGTTTTAAGTATTGTAATTGTTTCATTTCGTTGTACATGTTTAAGTAAGCCACTGTTTTGTCCGAATTAAAATTTGATTTTAATCCAAGTCAAAATCAAACAATCAGTATTAACCACACTTTTATGGTTCCCACAACTTTTCAACCACATATTTCAAAAACTTTTATCACAATCTACTAAAAATCTAATTTTAATCCCTACCAAACATCCTCTAAATATCAACAAGACGTGCCAAATGTTCATTGTCTTTTCATTCTTTACTGATTGAAAAAATAAACCCCGAAATAAAAAGAAAATGATTATAATTATAGGAGGGGCGCGTAAAGTTCAAGAGATGCAGATATTCAACATCACAATGTTACAAACATGTTCTTTGTACTATCTAGGTCTTTACACAGACCTTATTCATTTCAACATCGCTTAATGGAAAAAAACAAAGCAAGGTGAAACACCACATGTTAAGGAAAAAGAAGCTTAGCTGCAATAGGACGAGGGTTGCACTTAGCCATTAAAGGTTGAGCTTTGGGTGTGGTTAGTCCGAATCCTTCAGTCATGTCAACCATTTCCTTGCCAACTCTTTCCCAATCAAAGCATTGGATAATTGATCCTAAGACAAGTGGGACAATACGCAAGGCCAAGCTCTCCCCAGGACATCTCCTCCTCCCGAAACCAAATGGCATCAACTTCAATCCATCAGCTTTTCCTTCAACGCCTTCAAATCTTTCAGGGTTGAATTTTCTGGGATCTTCCCAAGTTTTAGGATCATTTTGTATATTCCACGCGTTTACCAACAAGATGGTGCCTCTTGGTATGTTATATCCTCCGACAATGCTCTGGCCTGAGGACTCGTGAGGTATTAGCATAGGGGCTGGAGGATACATTCGCATTGTTTCATTTACAATGCAACGTAGGTAAGGAAGATCGACTATGTCTGATTCGTCCATTAACCGTTCACGTCCAATATGATTATCAATTTCATTTTGTGCTTTCTTTAAGACGTGTGGATTGTTCAGTAAAAGAGATAAAGCCCACTCCATCGTTCCAGATGATGTATCTGTCCCTGCTACCAATAAAGCCTGGATATCCAGGGATTTCACTTAGTACATAGCATTCCATTCCAGGCCATATTCATACTGCGTGAAGGTCTTTTTAGATAACGAAGAATGTATATTATATGAGGTGCTGTGGCAATATTGTTTATGGAAATTTTAGCTTAATTTTGCATAGATTTCTGGATGATATAATTTTTTTGGTACTAATACTAATAATAGAAGAATGGATGGAAACTTCAATTTTAACAATTACATTTTATTGAGAAAGTTTATTAGATCCACAAAGTCACAAGTATCGAAAAAGTTTTATTGACCCATGAGTCCTATAAATAGAGATTATCACTTTCATTGTAAGAAGAGTTCTGCTTTCTTGGCTCGGGATTAAATCTCGAGTCAAACCAGAGGCGTCAAATGTAGCAGGGCCTGTTGTACTTACCTACTCTAAATTAAAATTGAAGTCATTCTCCTCCTATTGTAAAGTGCTCCTTTTATTTATGGGATAACTTCAAAAGACCCTACTTTTCTCCAAAAAGCTTAGGGCACGTTCCCTTCACCGTTTTCAAGTCGTTTTCTGTTTTCGATTTTTCAAAATAGTGAAAACGCGTTCTCTTTCTTATTTTCGAAAACGCTTTTTTGAAATAAGTTAAAAACTTATAAAGAAAACTCAAAATCTTCAAAACGCGTTTCGGGTGTTTTTAAAACAATTTTTCAAAATGCCAAAAAGAATACATTTTCAACAATTTCAAAATGGACACTCATAACACAAAATTCAAAATGAATTCAAAACTCAAAACTGAAATACCAAGTGAGCAACCCCTTAATAATTCCCCAATTCAATGAATGTTAGCATAATATATATTTGGAATTAAAAAAAAAAAAATAGCATCAGAGACAATGTGCAAATTTAATTCGAGGAAAATGATAAGAATGCAACAGAATAGTTAGATACAAGTGCAGAATGAACTGAAATTGAGAACAATCTTTGCAATTCATAAGTGGTACATATAATAAAAACTGTCCTTGTCGTGTTATAGTGGGTTAAGTGGTTGTCATTTTTATCCATTATAAAAATGACGTGTGCAAAGCATATGTTTTAATTAACAAAAAATTGTCAAATCGTCAAGAGGGTCGACTGAGTTTGTTTGCTTTTCAAAGGTCGGAAATAAACCATAAAATATATTAGTTGTAATTTACCCAATAATTAATGTTGAGCAAATTATGACATTAAACTCTCTGCTATATTTGGTCCAGTCAAAAAAGTTATCACAATGAGATGATTAGGAAAAATAATTAATTATGTTATCACTGTGAATCCACAATTTTTAAGTACGTATTTCATTATCTTTTATAAAAATTTATTAAAAATATAATTTTATCAACCAGCAAAGAGGGACTTTTCCTTTAATCATTTTTTATAAGAGCACATGTTTGAATCAACTATGCCATCTTTACGTATGTCCGTGTTTTATATAAATTAAAAATAGAAAGCACGACTTTTCAATCACATATTTAATCAACTTTCATCAAAATTTACTAAAAAATTGATTTTAATCCCACCAAAGAGGACCATATAAACTATAAAGGTATTAATTTATGTTTGAGTCTAATATGCCGTCTTTACATATAATCCGCAGATATTAAATTAATGAATTATTGACAAAGGGTGTATCCAAATTAAAATCAATTAGTGCAGCTTTCTTATATCATTTTCTTTGCTTTTAGTTTATACACACACACACTCACACATTATTATGTGTGTGTGTGTTCTTTTCTAGTGAACATGGATCCAAATACAAAACGAAAAATAAAGTTAATTTTCAGGGTAAGCCCCCTTTTGTTTCAATCATCTATCAAATTCGATAAGCATATATGTTCTTTTCTCTAGTCGATTTGGAACCAAATAAATAACGAAATAAAGTTAACGATTAGGGTAAAACTATGACACATTTGTAATATAGTCTATTAAGAGTCGGGGTTCAATCTATTATAAATTTATTTATGTTTTCATTTATAGTCAATGTGAGATTTATTTTTAGTACGTTTCGGCAAGATGGTTGCTCATTTAAGTAAATGAGATTCCATCTTAAAAGGTCAAGATTATTAAGAGAAGTAATTCAATATTTTATAAGTAACATTTTCATCTTTATTTGATGTGAAATTTATCACCGGACAAAATTTACAATGTTTTAGCTCCAGTTTTCGATCATCCTTATATTTTAAAACTGCAAATTATTAAAAAAAAAAAAAAATGTCATTAGATTGTATATTTCCTGAACAAAATCATTTGTATTTAGTCTTTTTTTTTTTCTTTTTTTCTTTTTTTGTGGCAATACTGAACTATCTTTTTGCTTTCTTAATTTTATTGCAAAAATATTTAACTTACCAGCGTAAGGTTTCTGATAATACTATCTGTGTAAAATTCAGGTTCTTTGTCCTGCAGCGTCAACAGCACTTCAATCATCGTTCTCTCCTTCCCACCCGCGTCTGAATCCCCAACGCCGCCGCAAGTGGCAGCGTTGCTTCCCATTCTTCTTTTCCATTCTTCGACCAGTTCCTGCATGAACATCTCTCTCTTTTTCTGCAACATCATTAATCTCTTCTCAAATCCTCCCACGTCTCCCAACCACCGCAATACCGGTAGATAATCGGCCATATACGATGTGCCAGCAGTCTGAAAACTCTCGACCACTATCTCTCTGAACAGGTTCGCCGCCTCAATATCATCCACGTTCTCACCATAAAACGTTTTTCCAGCTATCATTCTCATCATCACATTCATTGTCAACTCAAAGAATGCAGTTTTCGCATCAACCGGCTGATGCGCTTCTGAAGCGCGATACAGCCGTTTCAACATGACGTTGACTTCATCCATACGAATATGTTGAAGCATTTGGAGTCTGTGATTGGATAGCAATTCAATAGAAGATATTCTACGAAGGTTTCTCCAGTGGTCTCCATAAGATGCCCATCCCACAGTTGTGTAATTACTTCCGATATGTTTTCCGGCAATCGAATGGGGCCGGTTGGCGAAAACAATATCGTTTTTACTGAGGCAATCCTCGGCGGCTGAAGGGGAGGAGACTACCAAGACACGGCGGGAGCCAAATTGCAGCAAAAGTATTGGGCCATAACTGTCAGAGATCTTGGCTAAAGATCTGTAAATGGGTTTCTTCAGAAGATAGAGATGGCCAATAATGGGTAGATTGAGAATGGGACTTGGTGGAAAATTCCTGAGTTTGTTGAAGAAGCGTTTGGTGATGATGTACAAGACAAATACGAGAGGAAGGTACAAACAAAGAGTGTCCATGAAAGCTTTTATGTGTCTGTGTTGAAGAAGGCTGTGGCGAAGTGTTTATCCAAATTCAAACTGATCCCAGATCTTATAAACTAAAGAAACCAGTTCATTCAAGAGGTTTTCTCTGTTGTGGATGAATTATTTGTTTTATTGGAAAGATTAGGTAGGATAGAGTATGAAATAACATTGTTTAAAAATTTCCAAAATGTATAAAATAATAGATATAGTTTTTAAAATAATAATAACCACTCTTGTTTGTTGTTAATGACAAAACAAACAAATTACAATTAAAGTAAAACTCACCTGTATGAAAATAAGGAGTACAATGAGTATATCGTCTCTCCTATTTGTGGTCACTTTCCTATTCACAGCTGAGATTGTGTATAAACAGGTTATCGGCACAATACTCCCCTAATCTCTGCCTATTTGTGAAAGAATTATTCCTGTTGTACATAATTTTTTATTTAATTGGTTACCGAATTGACAAGTGGTGGCCCTCTATTGGTGGCGTTTGGGCCCATAGGGATCCAAATGCCCCCCAAATAGAAGACCGTCACTTGTCAATTCGATAACACATTATGTACTTGTAGAGCATGATTGTTTGTGGAATACTCTCATAACCTTTCATTTTGGCACAATCCTCCCCACCCCCACCCCCACCCCTCAATCACTCAAACGTTTCAGAAATCCTCGTGTCGTTCACATCTATTAATTCTCCAATATAAAGGATCAGGAAGTTCAAAAAAAAATAAAAAAATAAAAACATAAGTACATTTTTTTCCTAATCATCTCCATATATTTACTTAACACCGTGTTCTTTTAAAAGCAAAATGGGAGAGGAACCAAAGAAATCTATGTAGAAATCCCAATAAACCACCAAAAAAATCCAAAATCATCACACAATTTTTACGTTTTTGTACATAGGAGAAGTCTCCGCATGCCATTGCACTGAAAAATTTACATAGATAAGTTGAATATTCAAGTTTTTCAGATTTTGACAAATAAGTTGATGTAAATTTGTAAAATAACTTAATTGTTGATAATGTCTTTTTCTTCTTCCTCAATATAGATACACATCCTAATTTCAAACCAACAACAAAACCAGATTGAAAATGGGGAGTCAAATCATACCTAGTCCCAGTTTGAAATCATACCAATTTCAAACAAAATATCACTCATTCCTCTGAAATAGGGAAATGAAATAAAAAAAAACGAACAATTTCTCCAGCTGAAATTATACCCAATCACAGTAATGCAAGCAAATCCAATTCTATGTATAAATTAGCTTCAAATTTCTTCCATTTTCATATCCCAAAATCAAACACACTTAAGAAATTCTTGTTTATGATAATTTCAGGTATGGAGATGATAAGACAAAAAATGCCTTTGATAATTTTATTAATTTTGCACTTAAAAATTCCTTTTAGCGGAGAAATTAACAGATATGAACAGAACGAATTGGAGTTTTCCACACAACGTTTGATTGATTTAGTGGGATTTTACATCAAAATAAAAGATTAGGAGATATTTGTAAGTATTGTGCCATATATCCAATCGATTTGGACGTAAACACTTTTAATATATAATCGATGCATATTATCTATAGCATATCTATTATTTAATTAGTTTATTATTCTCATAAATTAAATAATAGAGTCTGTAAATTCAAGTTTTAGTAATTTGTTAATTGCAAGGAGTTGTGATTGTCAGATATAAATTACATATGAATGAATTTTAAATCATCCATTATTGTAAGTAATAACGGGATATGGATATCGTTACTATGAATAGACCAGCATGTGTAGCATTTATTACTTATGAAGAAAGTAAATGATCTTACAAATTAGAGTGTGGTAACACTTAAGTGAGCACGTGAATGTTTTGTTGAGAAAGTAAAACATTGGAGACAATCGAAGAGATTTCACGTGGATAATTATATGAGTATTAGTGGCTAATGTCTAATGTTTTGTAGTGGAATTGACGCTTCAACTTGAGGTCATCATAGTACATTATATGATGACAGTTATACTTTGGTAACGTTGGATGTTGTTCTACCAAAAGTTCTTAATATAGCATCGTTCGGATATGTCAAGAATTATATGAAGTTGTGAATGATCAATAGATGATTCAACACTCTTAGTTAATAAGAGATTATGATCCGTGTTTCATCCGCTAGAGTTGATTACCAGATCCTTGGTCAAGGTGTGCTCGAAAGTCGAAAAATGAGTTTGTGATTTATATTGACTTAAAAATACGGTGAAAGACATGATTGAAAATCGAGATTAAAAAACTTTTATATCTTGTAATTGATCGGATTATATTGATGAAAGGATTATAATTTGACAGTGAACAAAATAATTTAATTTTGTCCTACCACATGAGTTTTTTTCACATGTGTTGTCCGACACATTGATAGATGTCAATTTGAGAAGATGAGTGGGACTTGATTAATTTAGGTGAATTAATGATAAATTAAAAGGGTGTTTCCATTTATCTTATTTTGATTAGATTAAAATAATAATTCACGTCCTTAAGTATCGTGATCGGGGACCTAATGAGTCACACACACACACACACACAAAAAGAATTAAAAGAATGATATTACTAATTAATTGATTAACAAATGTTGGACATTTGTACAATTAATTAATTGGATTACTTATTAATGAGCTAAATTAATTAATTAGATGAATAAATTTATGTACCAAGTTTAATTAATTAGATTAATTAAATATTGGATCATGTTAAGTTTGAAAAATCAAATATAACATATTTATAATATTGTTAGCACAAGAAAGAGAAATCAGGATTCCCTCATTCTTGTTCTCATGTGCTTATTTTAATTGGAGATTGAAAAATTTGACAATTGTGGTGAGGAGAAACTAGATGCAGGTCAAGATTTGCAAAAGAGTTTGCAGAAAAGTTTTAAAGGTATATTTTTTGAAAAACACGCAGTTCGACCTTAACAATACCTAGAGGGAGGTGAATATGTATATTATGCGGAATTAAAATATTAACGAATTAAATAGCAACAAGCCACTTTTTAATTCTTTTCTAAATGATTAAACATGTAAGTCAGTATTATAAACTGTAAATAAAGCAGTAAATCAACACACAAAATGATCACCGAGAAATCCAATTAGGAAAAACTCCAGGCACTTTGCCAGGCAATCCACTATAAACGATTCAAATAACTTACTGTCTATCAGACTAGACGACACATACTATCTGATCTCCTAACTGCAATTCCTATAACTCTNATGATAAACAAGGAATACTAAAGCAGTAAATCAAACACCAGAATGTTCATGGAGAAACCTAACTGGAACAAATTCGGGGCACTTTGCCAGGCAATCCACTATAAACGATTCAAATAACTTACTGTCTATCAGACTAGACGACACATACTATCTGATCTCCTAACTGCAATTCCTATAACTCTCTCCGGATCTCGTGCTCCCCCGCACCAATCTTGAGTTGAAATTCGTCAAAACTCTCCGTGGAATCTGCTATCTTGCAGCACTCATAGCCTTGCGGAATCGTCTATCTCCCATGGATCAACAAAGAACACCTTTTTTTTTATCACAAACTAGAATTCCAGTCAGCTTCTCTCGATCTTCAAAACTCCGACAGATGTAGAGGAAAGACATGTTTGATATTTGGATTATGTGGGCGATGTTTTTCTCAACAAAGCAATATCAATGGACAAAGGTTGAAAGATAAAATATAAAGAATATCTCACAAATGAAGTTCTCTCAATGTTTAACCTTATGAAAATACGTTCAGAAGTGTTTTGGTATTTGTAGGTAGGTTATGCAAGTAATGGACCAGGGAAAAACCCTTTAAATCGTGAAATAAAGATTTTTCAGCTAACCCTGTCGCTCGAGTGAGGGCTCAGCGACAGTCGAACGATGGGCTGTCGCTCAAGCTAAAGAAGGACAACAGTCGAGCAATGTAGGTTCTATTTTTGATGCTCGAGTCAATCCTTGACGACAGTCTAGCAAAAATCCAAGTCGTATTTTCCTTTTTTTGCCATTCTCAAACTCTAGACCTAAAAACCTAAACCTTACTTATTTGTACATTACTCTTTGACTTTTTATTCAAATTACAATTTAGTCCTTTATGTTTATAGAGTCAAAAAATCATTTTATATATATCAAAAATTTGATCAATGATCTGATGTTGAAATCAAACAAATTAATGCAATATGCAGTGCAGACAATAAGCTTTATTTCTGTGTGATAAACACTTTTATTTGATTATTTCCTATTTTCTACTCTCTTTTTTGTCACAAAATAACAAGGGCTAAAGAATAACATAAAATATCTTAATAATGTATCTGTAAGCAGTTATAAGTATACGCAATGAACAATAAACTTTCCCATAAATCTAACTCAAATTACCCATGGAATGAATGATATAAGTGACCCATTTATGTCTAGTGTCACTAATCCTCTGGTAGTAGGACTTCAAACTTTAATTTTGTGATAAAGGACTTGTAAAATATCACTGTTAATAAGTATATTCTTCTACTTATAAATATCAAACTAGAAAAGCACATTAGAACCTACATATGAAAGCTCAATTTTATGGAGAATGTCTTCTCTCCTCCTGACTTTTAGTATAAATCAATTATCTTATATCACAACAGTAAACATGAGTGCTCATATTTTTTTTTTCATATTAAGTGCAGGTTTCTTTTCATTAAGCGACTAACATGATCCCTGTAACGAGTTTTAGGCCGGTTAACCTAAGTCAGTTGACCATAGACATCAGGTTATGAGAAACTCCACAGGCTTATTACTCAAGTCAAGTAGGATTCGAAAAGTAATATAAGATATTGAGCTCGTTTAATTAATTTTTTTTCATATATTTATTTATTATTGCCGAGCTTCGGTCTAAATAAGTTGGTCAATTCATGTTCAAAGTCATCCTACTAACATGTGACTGTCATCCCAAATCTCACACACGCGGTAGAGCTCACTATCAAGTTCATAGTGTGTACATTGCAGATGGTATATGAAGAGACATATATTAAATACTCCAAAAGTATTCTAATCCAGCAATGAGAATTATATTACAGCTCACTAAATAAACTCATACTTGATTACGACCAACAAAATCAAGTGTATTGTATATCTTGCTTTAAAACAATTTCCTATATAAAAACTTGTTTCTTTTTTTTTTCAAAAAAAAAACTATATCGTAACAATGAAAAATTGTTGTTATTTGTTGTTGTTTTTTTTTTTTTTTTTTTTTTTTTTTTTTTTAAATTTTTTTTTTG
>CAIGRS010306643.1:1196-19147 GCA_903798395.1 Fraxinus floribunda
GGGGGGGGGGGGGGGGGGGTGGGGACATGAAATGTGAGAAATGAATGTGCACATCTTGTGTTGTCATAACTCATATGACAACATTTTGGTGTCATTTAAAAGTCAAAAAGAAGAAATATGTTCTATTCTTTTTGGATGTTGGTGAGAAGGTCAAAAATGGCTGAACTCATTATAAGATGGACTAATAGAAATTGTGTAATTGTAATGAAAACGTATGAATTAACTGGTTTGATTTTAAAAATTGAAAAAAAAAAAAAAAAATAACGTTAGAGACGAAGGGTGAGATTTTTCCCATTACTAATGGTAAGTAGCAATTTTATTACCTCCATGTTGAAGCCCAAGTGAAAATGTGAAGGATTATGAAAATGGGGAAAATTACTTTTGACACTTTGATTTGTGACGAATATAGAGACATTTCCTCATGTCTAAAAAATTACAACATTCTACATCTCTAGCTTTGAATAACATGTTAACACCGTTTACCACTTTTTTGTGTTGCATGTAATTAAAGAAGATGTCGTCATACCTAAAATGCCTATGTGAACGGAAGATGGAACTTTGAGCCTTGAGGTAGTGTGGGCATCGAGTAGATCAGGTGGGTATCATGAGAAGCGAAATGGAACTATTGATACTACTGGGGGGTGGGGTGGGGTGGGGTGGGGTGGGTGAANACATGTTAACACCGTTTACCACTTTTTTGTGTTGCATGTAATTAAAGAAGATGTCGTCATACCTAAAATGCCTATGTGAACGGAAGATGGAACTTTGAGCCTTGAGGTAGTGTGGGCATCGAGTAGATCAGGTGGGTATCATGAGAAGCGAAATGGAACTATTGATACTACTGGGGGGTGGGGTGGGGTGGGGTGGGGTGGGTGAAACAATTCTTTTTTCTTCATTGAACATGTATCGAGTAGTCAGTTTGGGTAATGGGTGAATTTGACTTCATCGGTTCGTATTTAGAATTGTAAAAATAAAATCATGGTTATGTGGGGGAAAAAAACTAGACCGAGCCTTTTCAAAAATAATTATAAAAATTAAATAGAGCAAACAATCAATGATAAAAACATCGTTGATGATAAGCGACAATATTATTGTAGGTGATCTGACAAAATCTATATTTATCGCTATTTATCGGTGATTTCGAGTAGAATTACCAACATTGGTATCATCGATTATCGCCAATACACATCTATCAATCAATGATTATTGATAAAATAAAAATAAAAAATATCGTCGTTGATAGAGAAGTTTGTGTTGCCAAAAAAATTCTGACACTAATATAATCGGTCGTCGTCGTTGTACCTTCGCCCACGATTACCAATAGCAATGTCACCGATGAAAACATCAACAATCACCTATAATGCTACAATTGCTGACCGGCTATAAAGAAAAAAACTTTCTTTATTATGAAATATACATAAGTTACTTAAGATATCTTGTAATTATTATTTATAATACTAGTGTCAAATAAGTTTTTTTTTTTAAATTGTTATTTTATTATTGACAAAATTTTCTAACGTTAGTCTTTATTTCTTATTTTTATTAACTTATTTATCGAAGAAATTTTCGTCGTTAGTTAAATTTATGAAATATTTACTTTTTATTATAACAAACTAAAAATTTGTTAAATTTTGAATTATTTTTGAAGTAAGCACACAACTGACTTGCCTAATATAGACCAAGACAAAAAGAAACTTAAAAGATACCAATTGTCTTCTAAAAGTTCAAAGGCAAAACATTTTATTTAAAAGATGTTCCCAGTCCAATCCTTGACAAAATCTACAACTCATCGTGACTTTCCGATAACGGAAATGATCGTGGCGATGAAATTATTCTTTGGCATTTTCTAGATCATTTTGCTCACGATAAAAAAAAAAAAAGCAATAAAATCGGAATTTCTTCGATAATTTTGAATTATTTTTTTAAACTAAGTGCATAATTGATGGGCCTAATACAAACCAAGATAAAAGAAACTTAAAAGGCATCAATAGCCGCCCCCAAAGCACATCTCCAAGTGATAAAAGGAGAAGGTGGAAAAACTCCATTTTTGCTTGGGCTCTCGAATCCTGAAATATGGATTTGGCCCTTGAATAAGTGCAAGTGTACAAACAACCTTCCACCATGTACCCTTGGAGGCATAACATGCGATTTACTTCCTTCACCAAGGTGACAGGACAGGTGAGGCCGTCAAGGTGCGGTTCACCCTTTAAAAGGCTTCAATAGCCTCCTAACAGTTCAAAAGACGAAACATCATTGACAAAAGCTGCAACTTTTGGACAATGGAAATGGTTTTGGTGATGAAATTGTTCTTTGGCATTTTCTTGAAGAATTTGCTCTGATCGAAAAGGCTATAGCACCAGGATTGATGGATGGATAATTCTCCTTCTCTACCTAACCTTGAGTGGATCAACAAGAGGGAAAAGGTTAATGAATTTCTTCGTCTGTCACCAAACCAGAACTTTCGATTTCTTCCGTCCAAATGTCTTTCTCATATATAGAGAATCAGTCTACACTATTGGGTTTTGCAGAAGGTCAACAACGTTGAGGGATTCCAGTTCCCTGGCCTGAATCTGAATACCATTAAGCCGCAGCCTCATTCGAAGCTAAAAAAAATTAAGCTTACACATGAACACTACTCTCTCATTCATTGGCAAGGCGTTTGGATCTCTCAGAATAATGCTGAAGTGTGTTCTACCACCCACCAACACCTGAATGCCATTGTTCTTCGCTAACGATGAGCCCACTTGAGTTTCAGTCTTAGGTTTTGAAGGTTGTTGGACTTGGAGTGAAAGCAAAAAATAAAAATAAAAACCTACGAGGAAAACATATCTTGGTTTGGGAAAGAAGAAGTAATCATTCATCAAAATCAATTCAAGTATTCGGGGAGTTAGGCTGTCAACTAAGCCCCTCGACATATCGAAGTCCCTCAAATTTTAAAATTTACATATTTTTGTCTTTTTTCTCTTAAAAAATTTGTCGGTAATTATTAACATTAAAAAAAAAAAATAAAGATTGCGAATGTTTTTTTAGTTATTTATATTAACAACATAAATATTTTAACAAATAAAAAATAAAATTTCATCAATAATACAAATTTATCTAATCAACCTATATTTTTAAATACAAATAAAAATTTTCATCAAGAATAAAATAAAATCGAAGACCCTATTTGGTCCAGTTAAAAATCTGATTAAAATTTAAGTCGAAATTAATAATTAATTTTAATAACATATTCATGGGATAATAACTTTTCAACCACACACTTTTTTTTTTAATTTTTTTTTAATCAAATTCTCCTAAAAATTTTATTTTTATCTAAACCAAATAGGGACTAAAACATAATTTATCAGTCGCTAATATTTTAAGAAAAAACTAAAATAAAAAAATTCAACATGTTTTTTGAAAACTTATAAAAGAAAAAAAAATATAAAGAATTAAAATTTTATAAGATAGCTTCCCGTTGGCGATTTCCTACAACATCACTCTCTACACTATCATCGATAACGCCGACAAAGGTGTCTCGATGACCACTTACGATATTATCGTCGATAACTTTATTTAAATCACCAAAATATATTAATTTTAATCAGAATCATCAACAGTCATAAATGATTTTTGTCAAAGATTATTTACTCCATTAATATTGTTCTCAAAAAGATTCCTTAATGGTTTCTAAGCTCCAAATTGTTTGAGTTGCATGTATCAATCATAATACTATTGTCTCTTTTCTTTAACCTTAATCTATGTTGGATGGATTAAATAAAGAATTAATGAACAATAAGTTCTATCATCATGTGGGGCATCGCTTGACATATATACATTTGCATGTTCTGCTGCTCAAGCACTCGTACTTTACGGCTTAGATTTAATAGAATGCGTGTCGGTCAATCTGATTCGTTCACTACAAGTAATCTACTCTTTATTCAAGAAATGTTATCCTAATTAACAAGCAATAATGATATTACTTAATAAGTACAGCAACGTATATTTTCAGTTAAAACACAATTATTAGCATAAAATACAGCAAGACCGAGTCGTTGAGTAATTACCAGCTAAACATGTTGCTTTCAAGGTAACTCAAAGACTGAAAGGTATCATTTCGACTGATCTATATCAAATGTGTACACACACTATATATAATAGATAAGATTTTAACGTCTTTTTCTTCTCGATGAACATGCCAGTGCCAACATGTAAATCAATATAAAACCCTACATGGCAATTGGCATGCCATTGCAAGAAAACCATCCCCACAAAAAAAAAAAAAAAAAAGGTTTCACTTGCAGAAGGACCTGTAGCCAAAAAAACTTAAGAAAAAGTTTCAATATGCTATTTTCTTGTGTTACATTACAAATAGATGTATAAATCTTACTAACCCGAGTATTTATAACTCACAATAATAATCTACACCCTACTCGTGAATCTGTCTGAAATTCTATCTATCAGCCAACACTGGCAGTCTTGGATCGTCTCATGGACTAGTGAAGATGAGCCAGCATGCTTTTCAAAGAAAAGCTCGATAATTTATTAACTTAGTCGATATCCTTTGACAACTCACTCAATCCAGTCCTTCTATACATTCTTGCCAATCATCCTTTCTTCTAATAGTAACAAGCAACTTACTCCTGCAGTAGAGAAAATGGAAATTAGATAATCATAACATCGTCGAGTATTGCACAACAAGGAGATGCATGCAAACACATGCAGACATACATACATGAAAGACGACATAATTTCAGAAACTAAACAGAGGTTTAGATTTGTGAAGTCCTTTTAAGAAAATTAGGTGCTAGGTACTGATTGTTAAGCTTCATAAATAATATAGGTTCAGCTTGAATAAATTGTCTTGGATACTTGGAGGTGGCCATCTTGCTCCCATTTTATCACTTAGCATTTCATCGTACCTTCCATCAAATAGGTCACTCAGACCACATCTACTGAATCAATTCTCGTAATCTAAATATTGTGAGACGTGTCCAAACTAAACATGTTTTTTCCAACGTTTAAATTACATATTAATGAAAAATTGAGGATACCCACTATGGAAAAGAAATAACGTCCAGTACTTTTTAGCGGAAAACCAAATCAAATCATGGAATCTTCTTCTTAGCTTTGGCAACACACACACGCTTATCGGAGACTGTCATGGCCTTCACTGGTATTTTTTCAATTCTTCTGCACATGAATTTCCAATATCAATTATTTTGCTTTAGCTTTATCTCCAAGCAATAAAGCTGTCTTCCTAGGTAGTCGTTAATAAAACAATCTCAAGTCAACAAGCAGTTAAAACATTTGTTTCATGATATTTCAGATGATTTAAAGCACTGCTGAAAACATCAATCCATCCACGTTTACTAGTAGTTGTGCCATCTCAGCCCAACCCTCCACCCAAGAACACCGTAAAACTTTCTAAGGAAGAGTAAACAAAAGCCAACTCAAGATGTATACTATCTAAATATGTCAACATTTTTTAAACGTCTTAGGCTGACCATTAAAAACTTGTTACAAAGGAAATACACAACAATTATTAATGTTCTAACTTATTTGAACTCCATGTCATCTCGGTTAAGCAAAGCTACAGCACAAGTCTAAATCTCTAGCTAGTAACCCTCTTCATTAAAGCTTCTCCACATTTACCGGAAAAGTGTTAAATTATGGGAGGGGCTACACAGCTCAATCAGTATTCCCGTGTGTGCATTGTGTAATGTACAGATATTTTATGAAATAACATGTGAATGATGAGTCAAACAAAATTTTGATAATATGATATAAAATCCTCAAACAGGTGGCAATTTTCTGACAATTGAATTTTTCGACAAGCTGAACGTTTCCTGGAGTCGTTTTAACTAAACGAATCAAACGGGCTGTCAGTTTCAGCATTTGACAACCAGAGTGGCAGGCATTGTCTATTCAACAGATTTTCAGTCCAAAACTTGACTAGCATGGTTTTCCCTCATTTCTCCAACTTTATAAGTAATTCGAAAGCCAAATGAATTTTGCTCATCATTTTAAGTTGAAAGACAGAGAATAAAGATGGAATTTAGATATTATTTTAAAAGTAGAGTTTGATTCGAATTATGAATGTTTAGATTAAGATTTAATATTTTGATAAAGTTATAACTTACTAATATAATTCTTTTGATTTTAGATTAGTTGCTCTTATATAGAGCGTTAATTCATTATAATATACACCCTTGAATATATGAATAAATTGATTTCTCTTGCCCTAAGTTCTTCTTTTCTTTGATCCCCTGTTTTCTTGATCCTTTTCTTGTTCATTGTCAAATTACTATGCTTGTGCGTCACTATCCCATCATTCTACTGCCTATTTTGATCAAATTTTATTGAAACATGTTCCATATTATCATAGAAGCCATTACACAGAGATTAGACAAAAAGTTCCTATATTTTGGCTCACTTGATAAATTTTCAGACAGTTTTTGGCACCAAAATTTGGATTCAAATATCATTTTATTTTTCATGTTATTTAACACATATTTGCACATAGATTAGACAAAACTGGTAAAAGTATGGCTGGACAAGAAATTCAAGTCTGGGGAGAAATTCAAATTTGAGGAACATTGGGCGAATTCTAGGTTAATATTCTAGTTCCACTCGGAAAACTGATCAAGGCTACCCCAAGTTAGAATAATGGTAAAGTGTTGCAATATTAACCTTATGTAATAAAATTTTACTTGGTCAGCCTTAGATGTTTTATGTAATTTCCATTTCATGGTATAAATGAAGTTATTACAAGTTTTTGAGATGTTTATATAACTTACAACCTTATCTGCTTTTTCTTTAGATACAAATATAAGTCAGGGTCGGGGTGATACCATACTGCAAAATCAGGAAACTTTATACACAACTTCATTACAAGCCACTAAGGCGGCTGATTTCCAGCGTGCTTAAAAATGTCATCTTCATGACAAAGAAAGCAACTAAGTGAAAAGAAAGCTCCATGTCCACCGCAAGGAATAAGATTTACCAAATTATTTTGCATCTCAGTGTTTGAGTTCTGACATTATCAGTCAGACCGTTAAAAAAATTGAGAACTTTCTTCAGATAGCTAGTCGGGCTATATGCAGCATCAGGCCCCAGTTATGTTGTGTCTATCTTATGTAAAAGCAATTTCATTCATCTAGGAGAATAAAGAGAACTCCTCCATGCCACAATACCATGCAATCCATGATACAAGGAAAAAAACAATAAAAAAGATGCAGAGCCACAATTTAAGAAACAAGGGGTACCTTCTCCATCTTTTCATAGAGCTGGCGATTATTTCTATTCTCCTGATCATCAAAAGTTTCAGCATTTTCTTCTGTACAAGCAGAAGTGTTTTGGTCATCCTTCAGTTCTGAATTAGTATTATTACCATTTACAACAAAGCCATCAACACTCGATGAACTGCCAACATCGGTCACAGAATCAGAGTCAAGTAACTCAGCATGAGTTCTATCTTCCTTCTCAAGTACATTGACTTCTTTCTTAATCTCCACATTTGTTGTTTGAATTCCTTTTGCTGCCACCTCCTCATTTTTTCTATTCTCTTCCTCTCTTTGTCGTCTTCTTCGTGCTTCTTGTTCCTTTAGCTGTTTAAACCTGAAAAGGTGTACAAGACCGGAAGAATATATAATCACACCAAACATAAGTTATGATAATTCAATAAAATGCTAATTATTCAACCTTTCACCCGGACGAATTCCTTCTGAAGTCAATTTTTCTTCTTCTTTAGTGACCTTTTTGGCTGCAGGTGCTTCAGAGATAGACTTTAGAACTTGCGATTGCTCTTTCTTAATAATGTCATCGCTCAATTGGCCAACTGGATTTTTTGCCCCGCCCAATTTTCGCAGCCATACTTGTTGACCTGTACTGAGTATGTTGTTCGTAAGCCTGCATGAAAAGTATGCAAACGGTCATCTACTATTAGAGAACTACAACAACTCCTCACCCCAACCAGAGCAAGGAAAAATGTAGAAAAGAAAAGCAAGTAAAAAAAAAAGAAGTAATGGATGAATAAAGAGTAAAGAGGTCAAAAGAAGAATAATGGAACTGATATTTCCAACTAACCAGGAGAACAAAAAGATAAAAGACACCATAAAAGTAACCGAATGCAAAATCTTCAGAGCTCCTTACCAGTAAAGGCTCAGACCAGAAGGAACTGACAAAGCAAAATAGCCAATCATCAAGGGTAGCAATTTGGTTATGGCTTGAGAACTCTTTAGGTTCGGATCATTGCTCTGAAAGTTATCAAAATAAAGAAACGAAATCATCACTTACAAATAAATTACTAATAAAATCTATATACTAGCAGTACTTTGCTTGTAATAATTGTTGAAGCAACCGTCCTGCAAGAGGTGATGTCTTTACACATATATATTACAAAATGCAAGGGGCATCCATATAGAACATGGCCAGTATAAATTTCACGATCAAGCTAAACACAGAAGTCCAAAAGCAACAGAAGGTTTCTTAAAGTATCACCATCTAAAAAGGAATAGCAAAAGCAGATGCAGTCCTTCATTTCCTAAGTAATAAATAATAAGAAAAACATACAGTTTTAACAAACCTGTGATGGTTGCATGATCTGAATAGAAATGTACTGAGTGATAATCAGTAGTGTAGGCAATACAAGATATGCCAAAGTATCTGACCATCCAAGGGGAGGATGACCATCCTATGGAAAAAATAAAGACCAAGATGTGGATCAGTATGGTATCATTTCCAATATAAAAACTAAGGTTGAAAGATAAACCAGATAAATAGCCAAAAACTTGCAATTATTGATTTTACAAAGTAGTATCTGAAAAAACTGCAGTGTGACTAGTCCAAGACATCACTAGTAGATTATGTACAAGTAATGTGTCTCTAGAAAGTGAGATAGAATACATGAAATAACTTAAAATAAAAAACATATGAAATTGTTGCTTTTGCAATGACATACAGTCTCCGTATCAGTCAAAAAAACGATGCCAATTTACAGTATATAGAGTTCAAAAGTGATACATTATTGAACAAGAAGGCAAAGATGATAAGGGTCTTACAATGAATGGAAAAAGCCATGAGGTACCACTGCCAGTTTGTCGAGCTGCAACCGTTGTTGGACCAGACAGTGATGGTATCCAGAAGAAACCTTCTGTCAAGAGTCCCTAGATCATTTAAAAAAAAAAAAATGCAAGAGACCCAATGAGATGAGAGAGTTGGTGGGAAAAAAAAATCGAAAAAGGAGGAATGGAAGGAGAATGAGCTGCAATTTTACCTCATCTGCCACATTTGAAAGAGCTCTGTAAAGCCCAATCCATATTGGAATTGTGGCAAGTGTGGGAAGACATCCTGGTACAAATAAAAATACACAAGAATAAAATCATAACCACAGAGAGATGATCCACTCTACATTAACAAATGAAAGTTAACTAACTTCCATTAGAAGTGCAAATGAATACTGTTACAACCATATAATGAAATATACAATTTCCTCTTCCATTTTTTTTTTTTTTTCATTTTTTTTGCATTTACACTTATTTTCAATAGATGGTGGTGAGGGATTGGTGTAGAGACTAGTACCTGCTAGTGGATTTATACCAGCTAGCTTATATAATCGAGCCGTTTCGAGTTGAATTCTCTCCTGCAAAGACATGGTCACATAAGAAACAAAGAGTGGGAATGCAAAACTTGAATCCATTGACATACTCTAAATCCAAATATCTTTCTAATGTATTGGACAAAGGAATACACGCCTTACAATTTAATGGACAATTTACTGCAAAACAACCATAATGAAATTGCCCAAATAGTCGACCCAATTAACTATCAGCAGATAGGTTTCATGTAAAAATGTTTCAGCTTTACAAATTCCCAGACCGAGCATCATTTATTTCCAGAAGAAGAACTCAGTTCAACTACACCACCCTCCCTATTAAACTATGAGCCTTCATTGCTCAGATTTATTTAAATGGGAAAGCAATATTCACAAAAGGACGAAGTGTAACCTGATCTCCTGCATATCGTTCCTGAATAGCCTTTATCTGAGGTGTCAAAGATTGCATCGCCATTGCCGACTCCACCTGAACATGACAAAATCAGGAGGGACTTAATTAAAGTGGAAATAAGCACAAATAGGATACTGAAAAACCTTCGCTACTAACGGTGGGAAATAACCTGTTTCTTTGTCAAAGGAAACGTGGCAGCCTTCACTAGTACTGTTAGCACAATAATCGCAAAACCATAAGCATAAGGAACATGTAGAGTAGAGAGTCCATCCTTCAAAACCTGAGAAACATCAGACATTTTATTGAATCCCAAGATACCAGTAATACGTCAAAACATTCACCCGAAGTGATTTTGTCTGGAATCACATTTCAATAAGAGAAACTAAGGTTTGAATCAAGTTTATGACTAAAAATCGCATTGTAAAATATCTCCATGGACTTGCCATTTTTCTTTCGACAGCTTGAAACATTTCCTGTGCACTAATAATATCATAGTTATTAATTTAATAAGAGCAGGTGGGCAGAGCCACTAGGAGGATTGAAGAGAGATCCTTTTCTCTTGATGAAACTAATGTAGGAAGCTCATAAATGAAGATTCACAACCAGCAATTTATGAGACTTGAGAATAAATTAAGAGAAAGAGAGAGAAGTTTTAGAGGCGGAAATATGAGTTTAGTCAATAATCAAGTCTAACTATTACAATGCATACACCCTCTTTATATAGAGTTTAAGCTAACCTAATCTAAGTAGGAAACTAATTATGCAAATAAAACATAATTTAAGTCAAACCAGAAAATTACAATAAACTAAAACAAACTAATTTAAACTTAGTAAAACCATATTATTACATTTATTAGGATCTCCATCAGAAAACCCTTTAGATATAAAGCCTTTTAACTGTATATCTCCACCAGTATCTCCAATTTGGCCACTCGAGGTATGTTATGTCTTTAAGCGACCCTTTCCACCCCCAATACCACCCCAGGATTCATCTCTCCCAATATCAAGTTAATCACATAATACACCTGAGTTCAGTGAATAGGATTTCTACATCTAGTCTAAGTTGTAGAGAGTAAAAAAATGACAACTAGGGCAACACCATTTCAAAAATCAAAAGAGAAAAATCTTTAATACTGATTGGCCGTGATGGACATGCTCACTTGAAAAATGGGCTATATTGTAGTGAGTGAATGAGCAGGCTGCACTACACCTCCACCATTTCATCAATCATTTTCATTAAATTCTTCTCACTTGGTTTACTTAATTTTAAGTCAGCAGGTCCAACTATCTTGCTGGCTAGAGTTCAGTAGCTTATTTTTTTTATTGAAATATTCTAGAGAATAACAGAATGAAACAACTAAATTTGTCGGTCTGACTTTAAATTGTTAAAGCTTTGATGCGGACATCACGATTTACATTATTTTTTATTTTTATGAATTACGTTTTTTTATTATTATTGGGCTTGTCCGTTAGGTTTTTACTATTTATTGAATTTTTCATTGTTGTTGAGTTAGACAATGATTGAATGAAAATTAAGATTGGCCGTTGCCACGTTTTCCCCTTCCTTCTCGTTTCTTTCTTCTTATTGCTTCTTTTTCCTCTGGTTCTTTTCTTTTCCTATGGTAATAATTCTTCCCCGTTCTACATCAAATTTGGTATCAGAGCTAAACCTGGTTTCCATCGTCAAATGGCATCCCAAACACTGCTGAACAACCTTCAGTTTTTCTCCTATCTCCTATATTTCTGCCGCCAAGATCAACAGACCTCTACAACCGTTAGCCCACATCTTCTGTCCACCGCAGCCACCCTCAACAACCAACCACCATACCACCACCGCCTCACGCACAAACCGCAACTCCCAAAAAAAAAAGAAAGTGAAAAAAAAATAGGGAAAAAAAATTGAAAAAAAAGTATTTTCTAACGTTAATTGCAGTGAATTTTTGTTGTTTGACGGCCGTTCAAACGATTCAATTGCCGCCTTGCCACCATCACAGTGCCAAATGGAAAATCATGATTGGGGCATTGTTGGACTCTTTTGAGTCTCGTGAGGTAACAATTTTATTGTATTGAACATGTGCTTTTATTTTAGTGTTTTGGCTTGTCACTTTTAAAAAATAAAAAAAAATGTTATGGCATGAATAACAAACGTTAGGAGTCCGTTTGTTAACAAATTGAAGGAAATTTCTTCAATCTTCATTACCTTTTAATGAGCTCCTATCGTTACTTGAATATACTGAGTATTTGCTTTCCCAAGTGGATCAATTGTCTGTTGTTTTCATGCTCACATCTATTAATACACTTAATTAAGACATCCTGATTTTGCTATACAAGTACCAGTTGTTTCTTGCCTTGGTGAAATATTCCGCATCACGACACCCGATCCTCCTTTTTATGATGAAATAATGCAAGACATTTTTCCCTCAATTATATCATCATTTGCATTTCTCACGAGCACATCCATCAATTTGTATGTTGCGACAGTTAGGATACTGGATACTATGGCTAATAATGCAAAGTATTACCTTATCATGTTGGACCTAGACTGTGAACGTGTGATAATTGACACGTTCAAACACTTTCTTGTAGCTTTAAACGAAAATCATTTAGGGAATGTCTTCACATCCATTAAGACTATCATGATATTTACATTGGAAGAAAGTGACAATATTCCTCTAGATTTGATTACCCTTCTTTTGGATAGTGTTCAAAATAAACACGGGGAGGGTTCTCTTATTAAATTTAGTGTGGTTGAAAGACTTCTGAGAAGTGCTGACATGATCAAACCTTACTTGTCACAAGCTATAAAATCTTTAGGAGTTTGTTTAAATGATTATAGTGCAGTTCTTTCCTCCATTGTCACAGAAGTCGAGAGTTGTGAACAATGTATTGTGTCCCCTATCGTGGCTGCAGTTGTAACCGATACATATAACATTGACATAATTGAGAAGTTACCTAAAACAATACCATCAAAGTCCGGCATTTCAGACATCCTAGATTTCATGCCTACTAGGTTACATGACTTTCATGTTGAATTTATCTTAGTTTTCCCTCAATCACATGAGATTCCACGGGTTGCCACAAGATTGCACATTCTTCCTATCGACATCAGGATGTTGTTCACTAATTATCGACATGTTTTGTTAGCTAATCATCATGTTGACAATATTCTTAAATTTCATGTCAAGTTAAGAGGTCAAATCATTTTCAATCATAAAGTTTTTGAACTTACTTTCGAGGTGCAATATATGTTAGGGTACGCTATTGCAAATTACTATACTCTATTACGTGTTTCTCTTATCCATTTTCCTAAAAAGTGAAGAAAAAGTTTTTGGATCATTCACTTAATGATTTTCGATTTGACTAGTCATCTCACTTAAATGAAAGTTATATTTTCGATACAAAAGAATTGTTTACTAATCAGGGCCCTTCGAGCCTTCGATGTTGCGATCATTTTTCTCTACAGGCCAGTCTGCGATGATAGCTCCTCATTATGCATCATCAAATGAACGTGTTAAAGATTGTTCTTCGGAGTCCAGTATCAGTACTGATTAGATGGAGAGATCGTCCCCCTTGGTCGGATCATATTCTTGGGAATAAGCTGCAGTTTTCGTTACTATCAAACATAGAGTTTCGATATTTGGTTCTTACGAAAGACTGTTCCCCGTGGTAGAAGTTTAGTCGCTCGACAGAGTCGAGTTTTCTCTCACCCAGAGAGAGTTGATGCGGACATAACGATTTACATTATTTTTTATTTTATTAATTACGTTTTTTTATTATTATTGGACTTCTAGTAGCGGGTTGGCTCAAGCCCTATTTATTGGATTTTTCATTGTTGTTGAGTTAGACAATGATTGAATGAAAATTAAGATTGGCCGTTGCCACATTTTCCCCTTCCCTTCTCGTTTCTTTCTTCTCGGCTTCTTCCTTTCTTCTTATTGCTTCTTCTTCCTCTGGTTCTTTTCTTTTCCTACGGTAATAATTCTTCCCCGTTCTACATCAAGCTTCAATGAATATAAGAAGTCTCCGATATTTCAATCAAGTGTTTATTGAGGAAATATTTGTCTCCAATAAACGGTGTACTTAAAAAGGTGTTTGGTGTTAATTTGTTCTTACCAGCTGGTCGTTTCTCACTACTTCATATCTTGTGCTTTTATAACTTTATTATTTCTTTTAGAGCAAATGTTAAGCTATAATCTCAACACTTCCTTGTATAGGTTTCATTTTCCATTTTCTACTTCAGAATGTGTATATTATAAATATAACCCTGATGTAACTGCAGATTGGAATATTCTACCACTAAGTAATAGAGCAATCATAGGTAAGCTCGCTATGATACTTTAGCTATTATTAACCCCAGATATATGCAGCTATTAATCATCAATATTTTTTCTCATATAATGAGAAATGTTTAATCTTTTCGGACATAGAAATTTCCCTTTACCAAAGAAGTTTAATTCTAGTTTTAAAATTGTAGTAAACTTAGTTATGTTCTCTCAATCATTCTACAATTCATAGCAATACATGTGTGCACATACATATTCCTCATATTATCAGATTACAGGTCACTAATGATAATGAACAGAAGTTCAAACAACACAAGTATCAATTAAATCGAAACTTGCACAAATATCCATCTTCTATTTGAAGTTTAGATTTAAAACTCATTTTCACCATAATTCTCACCAGTTGTTTTCATCCTGAAAACCATCAATTTCAAACATAAAGGAACGAATAAAAAATTAATAAAATAAACAACTTTCCATTTCTCCTTTCCTTTTTCGATACGTAATAACAATCAAAACTTATACAGACCTTCAAAACTGTCTCCATGCCATTTGTAATCCCAGAAAGCCAATCATTATTCTGCGTAGTAGTAACAGTATTAACTGTATCTGAAGAACCTGAAACTGCGACATCAGCAACAGTATAAAGGAACCCCTCAACTCTCCCAAACAGGTCTTTAATTACGTCCCCAGCAGCATCCGGGTCAGGAAACTGAGACTGACCCAATCCAAATCGTGTCACCCCAAGGCTCCCCCTCAAAAAGGGTCTATTGATTGGGAAATTACAAAACTGGGTTCTGTGCAAAACTGGATCCAGAGTTCTGGTTCTGTCTGGAAATGGAGATAAAATCGAATTGGAGCCAATTGAATATACAAAAGTGGACATTTTTTTGTTGCAATTTTTTCTTTCTTTGGTGTGTGAATTGTGAAAACCCTAGAAATTGAGGAAGAAAAGAGAGTTGTAAAGATATGCTTGTTTATGGAAATGCAAGGTTTTGGTTATGGCTTTGGAGGTTTACATTTTAAAGGATGTGAAGAAAATTGAAAAAAGCCAAAAAAATTTAAAAAAAATTTTAAAAAAAAAAATCTTATAATTGAACTGATTTTTTATTTTTTTATTTTTTTAAAGCGAGTATTTAGCAAAATAAATGACAATATCTTGACAGGACACTGATTAGGAGGGTGTTTGGTAGAGATTAAAATCGGATTAAAATTGAAAAACTAGTCGTTATGGTTGACTTTTATTAGACGAGTGGGATCCAATAACGGTCATATTTTCAATTTTAATTGAATTTTAAGGCGTACCAAACATTGACAAACATGAATAATTTCAAATTTTCACTTTAATTGTTACACTAAAAATGGAATACCAGGGGGATTTGACATCTTAACAATGCATCTCATATATTTGAAAAATACATTTACTTGCTTTCATTAGTTTAGTTGATAATTTAGGGATTAGTATAAAAAAGATACAAAAGTTGTTTGATACTCAATTAAAGTTGCAATTAATTTTAACTCGATCAAACATGTAGTCCTCAGGTTTTACACTCTATTAACTACTTTATTACTTCATGATCTCGTTCACTTGCGGGAAATCAAACAATCAATCAACGTAAATAGATGAATGGAAAAAGCAAACGAAATAACTATATTAGAATCCAAATATGTTTCAAGTTAAGTTACATCAAACCTTAGACAATAAATTTAGTTCACAAATACAAGAAACGACATAATAAAATCTAAAATAAAGAATTTGGAGAAGAAAAGAATAATAAAAACAGTTTTGCCGCTTGAATTCGCCTCCGAATTGTTGTCGTTTTTGCTCTCAATAGATTCCTTCTCTTGCTTGCCTCCTAAGCCATCTTCTTTCCCAAAAACTAGGTCTTCAAGTTTATATTTATTGTCTCTTTAAGTATCAAGAGGAATTAGAGTTGGACTGGGCCGAAAATATTACAAAAAAAAACGTTTCTTTCCTAGCGGGGTCTTCTTCTGGCGCTGCAGCGCTCTGTAGTTCTAGATTCTTTTTTTATGACTAGGCACTGTAGCGCCTAGGAGCTGGTGCCACAACGCCTAACTCTCTGCTAATTTGGGAACCTTCTAGGCGCCCAACTGCGGCGCTGCAGTGCCCGTTACTTCCATCATTTATTTGCTTCTGTTTTCACCGCTTTTCCCTTTCATCTCCTCTTCATATCCACTTCTATGATTAAAACTTGGTTCCATTCCGAGCTCCATGATACGCAATTTTCTCCAAATGACCTAAATTACAAAACAAAGTGAACAAATACATCAAAACGCTCAAAAGTGCTCAAGAACAAACCGAAAACTATGTTTTAGATGTATTAGTTAAATGAATGAATTACACTCATCAGCTATTGTCTCCCAATCAATCAAGAAGGGATTGAACAAGATTGGCACCGAAGTGGAGCCCTTCTATTGGGAACTCAATTAGTTAATCACAGACGTTGCTCTTAGAAATGAGGCCAACTTTATCAACGTACATTGCATGTGCTATAAACTAATAATAAAACAACAAAAGACAAAAGCAACATATTTTCAGACGATGCCTTATGAAAAAAATAGTTGTTTATTTGCTCGTGATTCTATTTTTCTTGTTGTTTTCTTACTCAAAAATTACGAAATATTATAATAATTTAAAAATAAAAAAAATTACTTGACTATAAAATAAAATAAAAAAAGTAAAATATCCTCCCACGACTTGGACCAAGCTTATAAAGTCTTCGTAGAAACTAATTCTTAAAGTAAATATGTTCATTAATTAAAGTTGAAATCAAGTCAATTATTTCAAGTGTAAGATACAATTTATTCTAACTACCTAACCCTTAAAAATAAATATAAAAAGTAATACATTCAAATATATTAACAATTAAAAATACTTGAAAATGATATCTACTCTTATTTAAGCCTAGCTAAGCCCATGTTTGATAACCATTAAAATAACTCCTTTTTTTTCTCAACATCGCATTTTCACAATAAAATATTCCGCATATAAATTCGAAACTCTTTTTAATTTTTAACCACATATTCTCAAAAGATCATTATTAGAAAACTTATTTTCCAAAAAATAAAAATCATTTTAATGATTATCAAATATGGGCTAAATACGGTTTACTAACATTAGCGTCAGATGCATCTATTTCCCACATACTAATAGGGATGGTAAGTTCTAGTTCCACTGTAAGAGTCGGTCCATCCTATCGAGGCCTTTCTGATTGCTGGACTGAAATTAGAATATTTTTTCTTGCTCTGATTAATCATATTTATTTTTTAAATATAATTTTAATATAAGCAAATATATATTAGAAAATAAAACACTCGAGTTCGGACAAATTTGGGATGGGGCAATGAGGGATGAGATGGGAAGTTTAGTACGTGGAAATTACACCCAACCAGATTTTTTGAGATCCACATTAAAAATCAGATCTAAAATTTATTTATACAAAAATCATATATTAATTCAAATATTATAAATCGATATTTTAATATTAATAATAATATTATAAACTAATTTATGTATGCACACTCTACCCCATCTACCCCATTCAAACCATAAATCATTTACTCTCTTCTCTCTTCACCTCTCGTCTCTCTACCATCATCCTCATATCGTTGATTTCAGATATTCTAATACATTAAGGGTACCGCTATTTCCATCCAC
>CAIGRS010306650.1:0-10089 GCA_903798395.1 Fraxinus floribunda
TTATACCGAAGATCATAAATGCCCTCTGGGAGCTAATAAGAAGCTTTATTATTCCATATATAGGAGGAGCAGACTACAAAGAAGGTGGTCTTCTTCGATTACTTAGGGTGATCGGCTTGTTAACTGCAGGATTACCTGCTCATTGTCCCCAAGATTATGTTAATGCGACAAGATTGGGACAATCAGATGTATATCTTAATTAACTTTCCTAGCTCGCTCAATATGACGAAAATATAAACCGAATCGAAATTGTTTAGTTGATTTATAATTGTTTGTCTTTGAACCTTTACATACTTTTATAGTAAACATATTGATACAAGTTTCTAAGTTGTAGCTATTATTGATAAATAAATTATGTGTAAGCAATTTTGCACAATTCTTGGAACAATCGAATAGAAAGGGGTTGCTTTCATTTTTGAAATCTCCATTGTTGTTTGGTAGTTAAAAGCATGTGAAGTCTGTCAACCATATGATTCTTCCCAATATATTTCTTGAAAATTTTCGGAGACGAAAAATTAAAATGTGATGTGAGATATTTGTTAGAGAAACAACAAAATTGTAGAAAACGGATTTGTGTAAACACCTCAAGCCTTCACCGTAGTTAAGAATACTACTTGTGTTGCAAAATTCACCATTCCTCAAAATTAGACTCGAACTTAATCACTGGCCTAGTAAGGCTTCGATTTTACCATTTGAACTAGATCTTGATTTCGCTACCACTTGTGTTTAATGGACTTGATTTTAAATAACTCTACTTTTAATAGTATTTAATATTGTATTTAATTACTAATTGCTTATTCATAATTTCTATTGGCGATTTGAAATTAGTTTGCTCTAATGGGCCTTTTTGGTTTTCTTCAAAACAAAGAATCATGTTTAAGTCCTAAGGTCATTTTTGTTGGGAAATTTCACCTCCAAAAAAAAAAAAAAGAGATGGATTATCAATTTTCCTCTAATAATATTTCAATTTGATTTTTTAGAAACAAAAACATCGTTAATTTTCCGTGTCTAACAAGATTTCAGTTCGATCTTTGAAAAATATCAATTTTGTTCTTCGTTCCTATAAGTTATCCAATGTTTCATCACCTCCTACCGCTTATAACTATCGCCTCCTTTTAACCTTGATGATTGAAGTACCCCCACCTTTTCCCCTAAACTCCACCACAACAAATCCTCTATTGCAAAATTGATTTGCCACCCTCCATGGTATGGTGGAAAGGTAAGAATATGAGAGAAGTATTGATGGGGAGAACGAAAATGTGTTTCCTTTCTCTTAAATGCATGATCATATTTATCATTAAAAAAAAAATACCATACAAGAAGGTTCTCATTTATAAATGATCTTTCAACTTGTCATTACCCAAATAAAAAATAGTAATATAATAAATTTTAATGTAAGTTACAGTTAACAATTAATTTTAATCATAAATTTATAAATTATGAGTTTTCAACAATTCCTTCTATCAACTTTTAATAGAATCTATTAAAAATTTAATTTTTATCTAAATCAAATAGGGCTTAGCATACTTTTTCTTTTATATTTTTGCTTCTTTGATTTTGAATCATGCTACATATATATCAACCACAATTTTTACACTTTTTCATGTAGCAGTGATCTACACTATTGATTTTAATCACATTCATCCTATCACAGTTCAGATTCTTTCCACCTAAGTGGAATGTCATCCTTGACACCAACAACGTACATCTAACTTAATTCTTCAATTTTATGTCTCCAAGTGGTGCATGGATTTGACTGGCAAGTAGTCTCTCAAAAAGGCTGGAGCTAGGAGTAGAAGGTCTGGACGTCAGATTTCCTCCATAGTCAACAAATAAGACAAAGTAGATGCTAACAATCTGATCTATGATCTATCGTATCAAGTTGAATTATTTTATAACTGATCCAATTTAAATTTATGAAATTTCTAATTTCTTGTAATTAATTAGAAAATCTGAAGAGAAATGATAACATGGGCAACGATGTTTAGATTTGATTTATTAACATGGTTGCCCTCCTACTTATCAAACATGGAGGAGTATAATACTTTTTCCATTTGACTTAACCCACATTCTTATACAATCAGACCTCCTTGGTATATGTTATAATAATCGACTTGTTGTAGCATCCAACTCAATAACGCTAGAGTAACAAAACTTAAAAAAAAAAAAAATCCGCCCTAGTGAGTTACTTCCAATTCGCAAGCAAACACAAAACTTTTGAAAAGACAAAAAGTGCGAAGAATCTAGACAGTACCTAGTACGAAGATCGCCACGTAGAGGATGATTACTATGGTTGAGTGATTGACACCGTCAATCTTCCTATTCTCTCAACAAACTGTGTTGACAATTTCTTTTAGGGATGTCAATCCGATTTAGTGAAATCAAGCCTCATTTTCAAGCGACAGCCCGAGCCTGAGCCGACCCATGTGGCTCGTCGAGCCACAAGGGCCAACGCGTAGCAGACTAAAATGGCCAATATCAAGGCCAGACGACTGCCTGAGCTTCTAGCAACTAGCAACTGCATACCACGAAAAAAAATAAAAAATTGAGCCTCCTCAACCCTGCTCTATAAGGCTCGAGCCTAAAGCTTGAGTCAAACCTCGATTTTTCGTTCAAACTTTGGCTAGGCTCGACTGGACTAAAAAAACCTGAGCCAATTTTTACTCGGGTCTCGCACGAGCGGTGAACTTTGACTCTCGAACTGGTTTAGCTCGACTCGTTTACATCCCTAATTTCATTGAAGGATTCCTTTCTTTATTTGATAGAAATCGAATCCAAGAGCATCAGAAACCTCGACAGATCTCCATCGAATTTCTAGAGCATATCAAATAATAGATTCGTTTGCAATAACAAAGCCCAAGAACTGCTTGAATGTCCAACATCACTATCTCTCCATTAAAGAATCAAGATGCTAAAATGTGTATGATTTCAGAGATGTCAGACTATGTCTACTCGTCTTCTCTCAAAACTAACCCAGTTTGGGGCACGTATTCCTCAACTCATTTGGGAAAAAATGTCTATCTGGCAACGATTAAGATATAGATGAAGAATATGAATTCCTTCCGATATGATTGACGGCAACATCACTCCAGAACTCCACTGTTAAAGAGTATAGTATATATAAAGGGTATAGTGTAGTTAGTATGATTGTGCCTCCAGGTGTCACTCCAACTGCGGGTTAGTTACAACACAATTGCAAATGGTTAGGTGCTTAATAATTCATTTGGTTGTATAGTTTGTTTGGATATCACTTTACTTATTTACCCTTTTGTCTTCTATATATTTGAGCGTGTATCATCATTATGGAATAAGAAGAATTTCTGATTCATTGCTTCTAATATATCAACTCCTTTATCATCTTCGTTCTGCTGCAATTACTTACATTGTATCATAAACAGTATAACTATCATTGCTGATATGAATTCTGTTGAAAATGAAAACATAACTCCACTTTACACTCCTGATCTTTCTAATCATTATCGGTTGGAGAATTCTGATAATCCAGGAGCTTTGTTGGTCACAGAGTTGTTAACTACAGACAACTACACCACTTGGTCAAGGGCACTCTGGCGAGCACTTCGAGCAAAGAACAAACTCGATTTCAACAATGTAGCATTACCCAAACCAGAACCATCCAGTGCATCATCTGATCCATGGGAGAGGTGTAATGATATGGTGGTGTCATAGATCCAGCGTTGCCTTTATGAATAAGGCAAGTGAGATATGGGCAGAATTTAAGGATCGATTGTCTCATCAAAACGGGCCCAGGATTTATGAACTGAAGAAAGCTTTGGCTGATCTAGAATAGGAGAATTATTCTGTAAGCATCTACTATGGTAAGCTGAAAACTATATGGGGTGAGTTATCAATATATGATCCCATACCCGAACGTAGCTGTGGACAATTGAGAATATTAGTCGATAGACACCAACGTGACTGTGTGATCAAATTCCTAATTAGACTGAATGAAGTATATGACAACACAAGAGCTCAAATTATGATGCTCGATCCCTTCCCCCAGTTAACAAAGTGTTTTCCTATATCCAACAGCAAGAAAGGCATAAACAATGTCTCCACCACTGTTAATAATGAGACCATTGCAATGACAACCAGGAAATTCTATAGAGATAACAAAACACCCAATTGCAAGAAGGAGAGACCATATTGCAAAATCCTTAGACATGCTATGGATAAATGTTTCAAAGCATAGAATGCTGAAACACCAATATGCATATACTGCAACATAACAGGTCATACTGTGGAAAGGTACTATAAGTTACATGGTTACCCTCCAAATCATAAGCTATACAAAGCTCAGAAGAGAAGGGGCTTTGCAATTCGGTCAAGTATAATGTATGAGGACAGTGAGAAACACGTTTCTCTAACCAAGGGACAATATCAGGAACTCCTTGTCTTGCTTCGACCTAAGGATACCTCACAGATCACTCATTCTACCAACCATGTACAGACCATTGATCATTCCAAAACTAATTCTCTATATGCCTTGTCTGGTATACCCATTTGTTTATTTGTTCCATCCACACACTTATAAATCTGCCAAGACTCCATAGCTTATTGACACTGGTGGAACAGATCATATGATCTGTAACAATAATCTCTTCACTTCCATTGATTTAAGAACTTCTCTCTCAGTTAAATTGCCTACTGAAAAAATAGTCCCTACTACACATTATGTTATAGTTCAAGTCACTAATTCGTTACATCTCAAGGATATATTATGTGTTCCTACTTTTCATTTTAATCTGTCATCAGTTAAAAAGTTAACACAACAACTCCAATGTTGCCTAATATTCTTGTCTGATGCCAGCTATATACAAGACATTTTGTCTTGGAAGACGATTGGGAAGGGTCAAATATGGCGTGGCCTGTATCGACTCCTGCATCACAAGGTTCCACCCACAGCTCTAATGACTACCCTATCAGCCCTCAATCTTAGGCAACCGTTTATTGCAGCTTCTGTACTTAACTCTATTGTTTAGCCACATTTGTGGCGCTATCGTTTAGGACATAATTAGAATCTCGAATGAAACTTATCTCAGATGACTCTATTGCTTCTCTTTATAAGAATGCTAATGTTATTCCTTGTTTTATCTACCCATTAGCAAAACAACACAAGACACCTTTTACCATAAGCACACATAAAACTAAACAAACTTTTGATATCATCCATTGTAACATTTGGGGGTCCGTGTCCTACTACAGCTCATGATGGATCTAAGTACTTCCTCTCTGTGGTAGATGGTTTTTCACGAGCCAAATGGGTATATATGCTTAAAAGGAAATCATATGCTAGCCACTCCATTAAAGCATTCATACATATGATAGAAAACCAATTCTAAACTACAATAAAAACTTTGAGAAGTGATAATGGCCCTGAATTTAAACTGCCTGACTTTTGTGACTTGAAATGAGTCATTCATCAAAAAAGCTGTGTTGAGACCCCTCAACAAAATGTTATAGTTAAAAGAAAACATCAGCATTTGATGAATGTAGCCAGAGCATTGAAATATCAATTTGGTCTTCCTCTATTTTATTGGAATGAGTTGATCCTTACTGCCACATATTTAATGAACAGAACCCCCACACCACTACTACAAAATAAATCACCATTTGAGGTATTATTCAAGATCACACCAAATAATTCTCATCTTAAATTTTTTGGATGACTCTACTATGCCTCCACGTTAGTACACGGGAGAAGAAAATTTAATCCTAAGGGGTGCCATGTGTTTTCTTGGGATACCCCTTTAGAGGTAAAGCTATAAGGTGATGGATTTACGGACAAGAGACATCTTCATATCTCGGGATGTTTTATTCCATGAAACATATTTTCCTTACAAACAAACTGCAAAGCCTACTGCCTTCAACAAACCACTTTAAGACATTACCTACTTTACACCTACATCACCACCAGATACAATGTCCTGCCCACATGAAATACACACATTTGATTAGAAAATATCAAGCAATTCTCCATCTTATAATACTCCCCATCTATTACCTTTCATGCTACCCATCATTCAAGAATCCATAAGATTCAAAAGAGCTCCTCATTACTTGCGAGATTATCATTGTCAGCAGGCCACATCAACTCAACCATTCCAAACATCTCTCAAGAACATCTAAGCTATGCAGGTAATGCTTTTCCCCTCTCTAACACTATATCTAATTATCATAAATTATCGCCTCAGTTTAAGGCATTCTCATCCTCCATTTGCACATACTTTGAACCTAGTACTTATCATTAAGCAACGATTGATCCTAATTGGTGTAAGGCAATGGATTCAGAGATAGAGGCCTCTGAGTTAAAGAGAACCTGGATTCTCACTGATCTTCCATCAAGAAAGGTATCAATTGGATGCAAATGAGTGTATAAATTGAAATACAATTCAAATGGAAGTATTGAAAGGCACGAGGCGAGACTTGTAGCCAAATGGTATACACAACGAGATAGACTACAATGAGACATTCTCATATGTTGCAAACTTGGCCACTGTTCGATGCTTATTAGCTATAGCAACAGTTCGAAATTGGCATTTAAAACAATTTGACGTCAGCAATGCTTTCCTACATGGCATTTTACATGAAGAGGTTTACATGTAAAAACCACCTGGCTACACGAAAGGAACTTCCAATCAAGTTTGTAAGCTATTAAAAAGCATATATCGTCTTAAACAAGCTTCAAGATAATGGTATTCCACATTTTCAACGGCTCTCATCCAATTTTGTTTTTCCCAATCCAAGGCTGACTATGGTCTTTTCACTATGGTGACAAACCATTCCTTTACAGCCTTACTTGTCTATGTAGATGACAATGTAATAGCTAGCTCTAGTTTGGCACAGATTGATGCAGTTCAAAGATTCCTCACTAGCAAATTTAAGATTAAAGCATTGGGTGATTTGAAGTACATTCTTGGTCATGAGGTTGCAAGATCAAACAAGGGACCTTTTATCTATCAAAGCAAATATACTTTGGACTTATTGGCTTATGCAGGTTTCCTTGGGGTTAAACCGGTTAAACTTCCTATGGACCAAAATTTGAAGTTAAGGAAAAACGTAGGAACGGCACTACCTGATCCCACCATTTACCGAAAACTAATTGAAAATTAATGTATCTATCCCTGACTAGACCTAATATATGTTATGCAATTTAGATCCTCAGTCAACATATGGAAGTTCCCTCTTACACGCATCTTGGTGCAATTCACAAAGTAATCAAATATCTTAAGTTAGCCCCAGGACAAGGCCTCTTATTTTCATCTTCATCCTCACTGACCCTTCGAGCATTTTTTTATTCTGATTGGGGAGCTTTCCTTGATTCTCGAAGATCAATTACTGGTTATTGTATATTCCTTGGGGATTCGCTGATTTCTTGGAAATCTAAGAAGGAAAGTGTGGTATCTCGATCATCTGCTGAAGCCAAATATAGATCAATGGCTACCACATGTTGTGAGATCACATGGTTAAAGGATTTTCAAATTCATTACTCCCAGCCAGTTACTTTATATTGTGATAACCAGGCAGCATTACACATTGCTTCCAACTCAATATTTTATGAAAGAACTAAACACATCGATCTAGATTGTCATTTAATTAGAGATCACATCGAAGCTAGACACGTCTCCACATCTTATGTTCCTGCCCAATTATAGCTTGCTAATATGTTTACCAAGGCGCTCTCTTCCATCACTCTCAAGTCGCATTTATCCAAGATGGGAATAGAGAATATCTATTCTCCATCTTGAGGGGGGCTGATAAAGAATATAATGTATATAAAGGGTATAATGTATTGTATAGTGTATAGTGTAGTTAGTATGATTGTGACTCCATGTGTCACTCCAGCTGCAGGTTAGTTACAACACAATTGCACATGGTTAGCTGCTTAATAATTCATTTGGTTGTATAGTTTGTTAGGATATCACTTTAATTATTCACCTTTTTGTCTTCTATATATTTGGGTGTGTATCATCACTATGGAATAAAAAGAACTTCTTATTCATTGCTTCTAATATATCAGCTCATTTATCATCTTTGTTCTGCTGCATTTACTTACATCCACCTACCTTGGCATTTTTGTATCGTCTGTGTCTAGACTTCTTATTCAAGAGTTCGTCGGCATGTCGAAGTACGTTTCGAGTTATTTTCAAGATCTTTTATGAATCTGAAGCTGTTACAGAAAGAGAACATATGCAAAAATAGAGGCTCTATCAAAAGAAGAAAAATGCAGACTTTATTCTTACTGAAATTGCCTTTATATCGGCATTACAACCAACAAACTTGACAACTGTTGTTACTTGAGCCCAGAGATCAAGTAAAGAATAACAAAATAGAATAACTTCCTTAATACTAAGACAACACATTTATTCTGCTTATAAAATAAAACTTTAACACTCTCCCCTAAATTGAATGTTATTAATTAGTTTAAAGTAGAAATTGGGCAAACTCCAAGTAAATCATGCAGCTTCACAAATGCAGTTAGTTTGAGAGGCTTAATTCGAACATTTGTAACATGTTCTTCACTTCGACAATAAATCAATTAAAGTCACCTTTGTAAGATCGCGAAGGAAATGGTATCTCACATTTATGCGTTTACTCCTACTATGTAAAACTGGATTCTTGAAAAGTTTAATGGTTGACCTATTATCACAAAAGATCAGTACATGTCCTTTTTGGAGTGCAATAACTCAAGTATTATTTCAACCATATGGCTTGACACGCCCAAGATGCTCCTGCTATGAACTCTGTTTCAGTTGTAGACAAGGTAACAACTTGTTACTTCTTCGATGATTATGATACAACCTCTAAACTCGTCATAAACACATGACCAAAAGCACCTTCTATATCCTCCAAGTCCCATGCATAATCACTATCACATAAGCTAACAATATCTTATCATTTACCTTTTTTATAGAAAACACCAAAATCAAGTGTACCTTTCAAGTAGCATGAGATTCTCTTTGTAGCAAGGAGATGAAGCTCCATTGGACATTACATAATACTACTAAAACTCACAACAAACATAGTATCGGGCCTAGTTGCTATTAAGTATGTCAAGATTTCAATAATTTGTTTATATAAGGTTCTATTAATCATCTTTCCTTCATAATAGAAATAGACCCACATTTGGGTGGCAGTCTACTTTGAGACTCATTTTTTACAGATTCTTTTTTTTTTTAACTCATTTTCAATCACACACTCTTTATAAAATAATTTTACATATTATGTCATCCAATCCATTAACTTTTAAAACAAGCAAGTGACAGAGCAACATATGTGATAAATATTTTGGTAAGTCGGTAACAACTTGGAGAACCTTTAAAGTTCAATGATAATTAAGAAATGGCAATGAAAGTTTAGAGACAATTGAGATGTTTAACCTTACTATTGATAATGATGCTTAAAATTGTCTGTAACTTCTATAATTCATAATATTCAAAGTAGTTTTTCTAGCCATCATAGAATACCATTGCAGCTATTTGTAGTCGTCACTATGTTAAATTTTCATAAAACAACGGCACAATAGAATCGTTGTTCGAAATGAATCAACGAGGATTAGCTATTTTCCACTGTAAAATACATTAACAATAACTGTCGTAAGTTTCTAAAAAGTGCTTTATCATATTTAGGATCAATCCTAAAATTTTGGGATTGTTCAGTGTTACCATCAAAGATTGTAGAAGCTAGAGAATTGTAAAGGGTTGAATTTGGGGATGAGTAATTGAGGATGATTGAACAAGTAAAGAAGATAAAATAAAAGTCGAAAGGTTACGTAACAAAGAGAAGAAAGAGTAAAGGAAAAAGATAGAGAAAACAAATACTCGATCTTAAAAAGAGGAAAAATAATAGTAACCTATGTAATTTTCTTTATTATTTATAAATATACTACATACAATAAAAAAGTTTGTGGGTTTTCACTAAGGCGGGGTCTTAGGTGTTGCCTTACCACCTTAGTCAGGGCCGACACTAATTATAAGACGAATGTCTAAATTTTCGACTTCTTTTTACCATCATAGAAAGACTAATTTCCCTTATTTAGCCATCATTATTTTCTCTTTTATTTTCAACTAT